>VDFB02167468.1:0-24898 GCA_007258455.2 Sequoia sempervirens
TGTGACTTCTTACCACCCACCCTTTTTTATGTGAATATGTAACTTTATCTTTATTAATAATATTGATAGATTCCTATTCTTAAAAAAAAAATATACCACAATATGAGTCATCCATGATGTTTGACCTATCAATATTAGCTCCTTGATATGGAGGCCTTGTTCAATTGAATTCTTTATTCATACCTGGTAGTAGAATTCATCTATGAATACTAGTTGATCAATCTTTGAAGATGTCCAAGAAATATAATATCTATAAATGGTATATTCTTCTGTCTAGAGTCACATGTTGAATCTTACATTAAATAATAGGCAAACCATTTCAAAAGTGGCCAACAAAGGCTCACTTGTAAATATTCTTAAAAATATCATGTCGTCCCCAACTATACCTTCGACCCCTTGTATGTAAGGTAAAATGCATAGAGAGGTACAAAAGAGAAATCAAATTGTTCCCTGTTATTTATTCCCTATCTTAATTTTTTTTTTATATTGTTTTGATTAGCATTGCAACTCGATAAGAGTAGTTATAGAAGCAACTTGATTTTTGAATTATTATAAGTTGTTCTTGGAATGAATATGTTAACCCAATGCATTCTTTGAAATGCTTGAAAGTCAGAAAAATGTATAAATACCATAGAAAGAGTTTACTACTTCATTCTTTACTTTATTAGGAATATAGAAATAGCCTTGATGGTATCAAGGGTCCAATAACCAAGTTAAATAAGAAATATTTTTATCTGAAGGGTATGTGCAGGATCATCATGGAAAAAATAGGCCCTTAAGTGGCAAAAAAATTATGAAAAATTAGAGTTAGGTAAATTGACATAAAATTTTGAATAAGTTATCTATATTATTTCAAAAATGTGTAAGAATAGAATCTATAGCAAATTGAATGAAGTTTTTAAACTACTAGGTATGTTTAAAAAAAAAATCTATTTGGTGAAAATTTGAAATTTCAATGCAGTGGTACTTAAATTTTAGGGAAAAAATAAGAAGTAGGTGTTTGTCTGACCACCCTAACCACACTAAAATGATAATATTTTTTTACAAGATTTTAAATATAAGTAGAGGATCATGCTCCGATGTGATGCATATTTTTTTGTAATTTTTTACAAGTAAAATAATTAATTATGATTTTTTTATTACAAATTTTTAAAAAATATAAAACTCATATATGTTCCACCACCTTAACTTGGTCAAAACTTCAAGGAATCTAAATTTTCCTTTTTAATCCTATAGTATATAAGATAATGTGGCACATGTTTTGTATTCAAAAATATGATACTTCATATTTGAAAGTTATAGATGTTTTTCTATTCAAATTTATTAATTAGGACTTTAGTCAGAATTTGAATAGAAAATGAATATTAATTACTTATTAGATTCAAAGTAAAGCATAATTTATATCAGTGGAAAGCTGAGAATCTCCTTTAAAAACCCTTTTCGTTTCATCAATTTTGGGTAAAAAAATAGTCATCAGCCACATACCCATCATATTGCCACTTTTTGGCCCATCATGATCCTGCACATACCCTTAAAATCTAGACCATATAGGTTGAGCTAAGATGAAAGAAAAACCTTAAGAGTATGAGGGTAGTTTGAACTTGTGACATAAACTAGGAACTCGTGGGATATACCCCATAATGTGAAAGTTCTAGGAAGGGTATGCACTTGTCATCTCAGGGAAGTGGGAAGAGTTATTTCTTTCATGTGTGTTGCATTTTGAGCACATTTGTTGGGTGGAATAGAAATTCTAGTATGCCTTATATTAGTAATGTATGCAAGTTGAGCACGGTGGTGGAACATGACTTCACTTTTGAATCAATTGTACAAGAGTACAAACTATGGCTGTAGAGAGTGTTGATGCCACTTCAAGCACTCATCAGTTCACAATGTTTAGTCACTTAGCTAGCCAGAGTTGTCATACATAGTAGCAGGGTATCCTTAGTAGTGTGATAGAGATAGTTAAGTGAGAAACACACCATAGCTCAGATGGCAACTGAGAGGGTTCCCAAGACAACCTTTAGTTGAAGGGTAGGGTTGCTTCCAATCAGGAAGTATGTGAGGGACCACTTAAGTCTGAGGTTGGAGGTAAATTAGTTGGATGATACTTTCCCTCTCATCAGTGGCATGCCAAGTCTTGGATGACAATAAGAATCAGATGAGGTTCTCTAACCCTATTCTCTCACAGTTCTTTATTTAGCTTAAACAATTAATTGTTGAAAAGATTTGTATCATGTTTTGATATTTGATGTTATTAGTTAGAACATAATGATGCAAATTTATTTCTTTATATGATAATACAATTGATATGTAGTAGCATTAAGGTTTTCAATTACTTGTTTCAAAAACAAACAAAAAAATGATTTACTTCTCTTGTTTATGATTTAATTATATTTGCGTGAAACCTCTCAGTTATTCTTTTTCAGAGGGAGATTGGTTTCTACACATGGTATCAAAGCGTGGGAGTTAAATACTCAAGCCTAGGAGCTCATTGTGTAAGTATTGCGCATGAATTATATGATTGACATTCAGAAACCTTGTGCCAAAGATGGTCTGTACTAAGTAAACCGCTAGGAAATCAATCGTCCATGTAGTGTAGGAAAATGTATCCCTTTGCATTTTCACAGTTGTTTGGTCCATCTATATTAAAATTGGGTTTATTTATGCTTTAATTGGTCTTATTTTGCACCCACAAGCCTAATTTAATGTACTTTTCTGAGGATAGTTGCAACATTTAACAAATGACAAATCACAATTCAATGTTTAAGGTTATGTGTTCTAGAACTAGTGAGCTAGGACTCATACACCACCTTGGGCATATGGGTCCCACCTAGGTCTCGAGGCCTAATTTTAAACATTGCATTGAACTTAAGACTTCGTGGAGTTTGTGTCCCATGTTTAAGAAACTGAGGCTCATACGCCCAACCTAGTGTATGAGTCCCACTTTAACCAAGACCTATTTTAAATCAAATTCTTGGCAGAATTTTATTATCCTAGATCTGATGTCATCTTGTAGTGTTGTAATTTCATGAATTTATTCATAAACAAGTATAAATACAAGGTTATTTCACATAATTTCTCCTAGCAATCTAATCTTTCAAGTATTCAAGAATTATATAATAAACATATGATGAAGAAAGCATTCAAGAGAATTCAAGAGTTGATTATCAAGCATTTTGGAGCTGCATTCAAGAATCAAGCATCACGTCAAAGTCTTCATGCATCATATGTGTTTGTGAGCTAACATTTTTGATGTAGGTTTCATGATTCAAGCAAGGATTCAAGACAAAGTTTCAAGCATTCAATCAAGAGTCAAGTTCCACATCCATTGGAACCATTTCAGACAATTTTGTCCACTTTACCTTAAGGGTTTGGTGAGTTGCAAGATTACACTTGTTGATTCATCATTCCTTCATACTATTTCATTTAATTTCATGGTTTAATTACCAAAATGAGGTTTCACCAAGGCAAACCCCTATTCCCTAACAAAACAACATTTTTCTCTCTTGATGTGTGATTGTAGATTTAGGTGAATTAGAGCTTGAAGATCCATTGAAATTTTTTTTTTCAAAGTTTTCAAAAAGTTTTCATCTTCACGGAAACTCACCATAGACCAAAATTCATACTTTCGAGCTTGGAGATCAGATAAGACAAAAGCTACAAAAGATCACTAGAGGCTACTGAAGTTTTAGTCAAACCCTAATACTCGGACTAAATCACCCATTTGGGCATATGAGTCCCAATATACCTCATGTTACTAGTTTTATGTAGATCCTAATTTTTCATCTAAATATTTCATATTCTTCTGAGATTCCTATAGCAGGACTAAATTGTCCAACCTGGCGTATGAGTTCTAGTGCATTTCAAAAAGCATAATTTTAAAGTTGCAGATCTTGTTTGGAATCCATCAGTTTACTAAGCTCTTTTCTATCTAATTTCTATTTGTTCATTTGATTTAATACTTTCAAGTTTCTAGGGTTTAGTGCATTAGAGTTTGCATTTATCCTATGAAGCCTCATTTTAATGGTGAAATCCCATTTAATCACACCCAAGGAAACCACCTAGTAGTCCCTTCTGTAACAACCTCGACATTCTTAACAGTAAAATTTCCAATGTTTTCACCTCAAGTTATAAACCATGATTCCAAAATATAGTAGTACAAATTTTTCTTCCCATAATGTAAATTACATGTGCATAATTGAAATAACATTATTTCTAAATTCTCATTGCATTCCAATGTAATTTTACAAATCTTCTCAAAATATAGATATCATATTGAATGAACTCAAGTGTATCATTCAAGATTACATCATCCCACAAAAATGGTTACAATATACATACATAGCTCCTCTGAGCTTAAGAGAATAAGATATAGATGGTCCAAGATTTTCACCTTTCAAAACCTTTGATTTTGTCACCTGTTGAGGATGAGAAGTAGATCACTCAAGCACTTTCCAACCAACCACGAATGCATATGCAGTCCCCTACACATCTATCAATGATAGATGGGTGTACCCTTCAACGAAGATATTGGTTGAGTAACTTCATACAACAAACCACACTTAGTTTAGTGTTGTGCCATACATGACTAGAAATTGTATTCCCTATAATATGCAACTAGCATGCACTACATAGACATAATGATCTAATGGTGGAGCCAAAGGAAATCACACTAGTCTGGGCAAAGTGTTCTCACTCAATACTTCGAGTGAAGGTCAACATACACCTACACTTCTTAAGCTCATTTTGACATAATGCCACTAAATTTTATGCATAGGTAAGCCCTCCCATGGATAATCTCTTAATCCAGGATTACCCTATCATTAATCCCACATACTCTAGGGTATCTCTACCAACAAACCTAAGCACTAGTTACTCATTCAATGGATATTACTATCCTAGGTATAACATATGAGCTTATATTTACATAAAAAATCTATTCTTACAAAAGAAAAACTAGTCTAAAGTATAACTTTATGATCTAGAGTATAGCTAAATAAGCCTCATCATAATTATAGATTAAATAACTAACTCGACTCAGTAAATATCCCATAATAAGTGATACCAATTTTAAGAGTATAGCCTTATCAATGAATGAGCTCAATCGAAGATGATTCCATTCTAGAGTAGAATCTTCTTGACTAAAAAGGGTTTAAGCTATGAGCCTACTCTTGTCAATATGATAACTTAGTATTAATAGTGCAATGCCACTAATCAACAAACAACCCTAATTCACTAGGTTTCAATAAACCTCTCAACCCAGGGTAACCCACTAGCTATCTAATATAATAAAATAACTTAGCTATGAGCAACCCTTATGCTACTCATGTGTTTAATCATATATAGTATGTAATACTTATGGCAAACATGTAATCCTCCTATTATGGAGTAATTACAAGCATTGTACAAACAATATAAATAGCTTCTATTTCCTTTTCAAAGCAATATCATTTTTGCCCCAAATGCATCGATGTTCGTAACATCTCCAAGGAAAATAGGCTGCTTTTGACATAACATGTAGGTGGGGCATTTTGATTTTGGTTGATGTCAGAAATTTGGTTTTGAAGGGATGAAACAGTTTGGAAGAGTTGATTTATGAGAGGGTCATTTCTTGTTTTATGTGATGGAGGTGAAAATGGTGGAGGTGTGTATGTGTTCGAATAACAAGTGAATGGAATGCTTATAGGTAGTAAAGTGGTAGGATATATGATGTGCTATGCCACAAAGGTACTAGGGATGCTAGTAGAAATGCCTAAGTGTACCATAGAAAAATTGCTCTTGGACATTTTCATGGTCTTTTAGGTCTTTCTCTCATGATGGGCCAAAAAGTGGCAATATGATGGGTATTTGTAGGGTATGTGGCTAACAACTTTTTTTTACCCAAAATTGATGAAATGAAAAGGGTTTTAAAAGGAGATTCTCAGATTTCCACCAATATAAATTATGCTTTACTTTGAATTTAATAAATAATTATTATTCATTTTCTATTTGAATTATGACAAAAGTCCTAATTGATAGGTTGATTGAAAAACATCTATAGCTTTCAAATGGTATGGAATTTTTGGAATCCAAAACATGCATCACATTCTATGCTTCATATAATATAGGATTAAAAAAAATTAAAAAAATGAATTTCATTAATTTTTGACCAAGTTAAGGTGGTTAGACATACGAGTTTTTTATATTTTTTAAAAATTGTAATAAAAAATTCATAATTAATTATTTACTTGGAAAAAAATTACAAAAAATTATGCATCACATCCAGAAATGAGTCCTCTACTTATGTCTAAAATCTTATAAAAAAATATTATCATTTTATTGTGGTTAGGGTGGTTAGACATACATCTACTTCTTATTTTTTCCTTGAAATTTTATTGCATTGAAATTTCAAATTTTCAACAAATAGATTTTTTATTTTTAAAACAATCCTAGTAGTTTAGAAACTACATTCAATTTTATATAGATTCTATTCTTACATATTTTTGAAATAATATAGATAAATTATTCAAATTTTTATGTCAAGTTGCCTAACTCTAATTTTTCTGATTTTTTTGCCACTTAAGGGCCTGTTTTTTCCATGATGATCTTGCACATACCTTGTCAATGTTTGATATTTTTTGCTTGATTTAATGTTGTAATGTGAATTTTTCATTCATATTAAGTCCTAAATATTCAAATTATGGTGTCTTGTGAAGGTGTTGTGAAGTTTTTTGTAACATAGATTTTTGGCACCCTAATATTTTCTAGCACTCCTAGGGTTTTTCACCTAGAAGGAGAAAGATGGGCCAAAAATGATTATGTCTACACTCAAAGTCAATGCAATACAGATGGAATATGGATGTAATGTACTTAGATGAAATGTTTGAATGCAAGAAACTAATAAGATTGATTGATTAATGAATGAAAACTAAAGGAAAACAACTTGTTTCAAAACACATTCTATAATACAAAGACCTAGAAACGGATGCAAAACTGAACATAAATGAATCAAATTGAAAGTGTGCACCTAGAAAATGGATGGAGATTGGAAATGACATTTGAAATGCTATTGATGCTGGTTTTCAAGCCGGGTGGGACTCATTCCCCATTCTGGGTGAATCGGTCCCAGTTCTACAAAACTGAGCCTGAAGTTGTTTCAGACAAAAGGGTATCTAAAAATGCAAAAAACACAAAATTGACCTGCAAGTGGGACTCATTCGCCACCCATGGAATATGATTCCACTTTTAAATTTCTAAATATTCAAAGGTGGAATTCGGAGATCTCGATCTACACTATGATTCTCTACAAGTGTTTGCTTCTGAAACTTTGATTTCTGAACCTGAAAATGAATTTTTGTTGATATTTTGACTTTTGAATGAAGAGAAGACCTCAAAAAATTTGCAACTTGATTCTTAATGATTTGCAAGCTTCCAAGAAGTCTAAATCTACAAAAACACAAGGCAAGAGAAAAATGTTGAATGTTAGGGGATGGGGGTTTGCCTTGGTCAAACCCCTTTTAGGTAATTAAACAAAAAATATGAAAGAATGGAAGGAAACATGCAATAATGGAGTTGATTACCTTGCCATGATGTTTGATCTTTAATTTTTGCAACAAAACATGAAGAATCTACCCTTGAATGTCTGAAAATTGATCTTGGATGACTTGTAATGATGAAACCCTCAGTTGCTTGACTTGAGATAGAAGAATTATGGATGAATGAATGATAAGAGATGTGAATTAGGGTTAAAAGACTTATACTTATAAGCAATTCACCTATTTTACCCATTAATACCTCACCACAGGTTGACATGAAGTAAGATTAAACTTAAATTTCACTTTTTTCCCGCTCAAAGGTCAAAATTGAGCCAAATGGGAGTCATTCACCACCCTGGAGAATGGGTCCCATAGGGGCCATTTTGACAGCTAAGATGCTAGGAGATAAGGAAATAAGGTTTAAAATGTAACTTTGTCGGGTATTTGATCAATTTAAGCCTCGAGATGCACAATATGGGTTAATCGGGGCCTATTAATAATAATGTAAAGGGTAATTAGGTCTTGGGACACAAAATTCAATGTGAAAGTGTGATTAAATACACTTTACAACACTAAAATAAGGTCCACATAGCCTAGAAAGGCACAAGAACCAATTTGAATGTGCAAGACACATTACAACACTGGTTTAACATTAAGTTTAATTCAAAAACCTTCTAGATTGATGTGATAATGCACTTGAATACATTTTATAATGTTGAATTAGGGATAAATGGGTTCATTAAGTCTAGAAAAGCATGAAAGTACTTTACAACACCTTTACAAGACATTGTTAAAAGCATGTTATTAAATTTGCAAGGGTCCAAGACCTAGTGTGGATGCATAAAATGCCTCACAACACCTAAATCAAGGCCTCATTAAGTCCAATTTATCATGAATTATTCCCATGTCAAGCAAGAGGTACTTTTTTCTATGACACATTTAGCCCCCACTTTAGTGAGAGGATGAACTTGCTTCAAACTCACACTAAAGTAGACATTCAAGAGAGATATGAGTGTACAATTGCAAATGACAAAGAATGACAAATATCAAAGGAGGTGGCCAAGCCCCTAGGATCCAAGATCCTAATTCAAACCGTCAAGATACAAAATCATGCAAGTGCAAGAACGAGAAAGAAGAGAAAGATGAAAAAGGTGGATCAAGCTTCGATCGCTTGTCCAACTAGTTGTGGATTAGATCTAGGCCTATTTGTTTCGAAAAGAAAATGCATACTCAGTCTGGGGTGACATAACTCTTGGTTGTCCGTTAAGTGAGAAGTCCACAACATACTCACTCTGGGGCAACAAAAAATCTAATTTTCTGCAGGTTGTGAAATCCCAAAGGTGAGAAACATACGCTAATTAGTATGCACTCAAACACATAGGTGGCTATGGGGAAATTCATTCCTTGAAATGGGCTTGCCACTCAACCATATCAATGTTATACTTCCTAATAAATCTAACAAGGAACCACAACGAAAAATGATTTTCGAGCTTCTATGAGGTAAGCAAAACTTTGTATGCTTTACATTCATAGACATTGTTAATGCTAGGTAGTGTAAGGATTGTTCAAAAGGATTTTTCTTTGTTCATGCAAGGTCTCATCTTAGGGAACATCGTGCTTAATGTCTGCAAGAGGGGATAAATGCAAAAGAAGTATCATGCTCTTGGAGGGAATCAAGCTTAATGACTCCATCAAGAAAAGGACACATCACAAGAAGAAAGAAATCACTCAATGAAATGTGAGTGGTGATGTATGCCCCCACTTTAAAGTGGTTGCAAACATGCTAGTACTATGATAAATTTATTTAAAGTAGAAGAGGAAAAAGATATGAGAGCTTACTCAAAAATCCCTATGCCAAGTCATATGTTTTTGATAAGCTACATCATGAAAAGGATAGTATGTCACATGTGAGCCACCTTAAAGCACATCTTCCACATCCCAAGCTCGCTCTTATATGTTCATGAAAGGTTAGTGACTAGCCAAAGGAGGCAACAACAAGTGACACACGAGGACAAGGCTACTAAACCCCTTTCCCCCACTGAGCGTAGGACAAAGGTGAGCCAAAACAATTGGTAAAATGTAGGCTAGGGTGAAAATCAATATCATTTAGAGGAATTAGTTTCCCCCACAAAGAGAAGAATACCAAACTCTTGAAAATTTTAGATTTTATGACTCAAAGCATGACATTCATTAGTGGAGTGAACATGAACTCTATGACATGCACAAAATAAAGTTTTGTCATAGCATTTCTTACAAGTTCTGGGAGGGAGGGTGATCAAGTGATATTGATGGAGTCTCGATAGAATACCTTCTTGATCGATGGTAGAAGGTAGTCTAGTGGTTGGTGTCAAAGATACATCTTGCTTAGTAGTAGATTTCATACTTACACAAGTTTTGAGCTAGATTGTGAGATTGTGTTCTCACTCTTATAGGAGGGAAAATCTATTAGATTCAAATAATGAGCATTTTGTGAGATGACATTGACATTAAGCAAAGGTGTAGTTGGGTATGTGCAGGATCATGATGAGCCAAAAAGTGGCAATATGATGAGTATTTGTAGGGTATGTGGTTTATGACTTTTTTTTACCCAAAATTGATGAAATGAAAAGGGTTTTTAAAGGAGATTCTCAGCTTTGCAACAATATAAATTATTCTTTACTTTGAATTTAATAAATAGTTATTATTTATTTTCTATTTAAATTATGACTAAAGTGTTGATTGATAGGCTGATTGAAAAACATCTATAGCTTTCAAACGGTATCACATTTTTCGAATCCAAAACATTCATCACATTCTATGCTTTGCATACTATAGGATTAAAAAAAAATTGAATTTCATGAAGTTTTGACCAAGTTAAGGTGGTTAGACATATGAGTTTTTATATTTTTAAAAAGTTGTAATAAAAATTCATAATTAATTATTTACTTGGAAAAAAATTACAAAAAATATGCATCACATCCGGACATAGTCCCTCTTACTCTATGTATAAAATATTATTAAAAAATATTATCATTTTATTGTGGTTAGGGTGGTGGAACAAACACCTACTTCTTATTTTTCCTGAAACTTAAATTACTCTTGCATTGAAATTTCAAATTTTCACCAAATAGATTTTTTATTTTTTGAATAAACCTAGTAGTTTAGAAACTAAATTCAATTTGCTACAGATTCTATTCTTATATATTTTTGAAATAATATAGATAACTTATTCAAATTTTTATGTTAAGTTTCTTAACTCTAATTTTTCTAATTTTTTTGCCACTGAAGGGCCTATTTTTTCCATGATGATCTTGCACATACCTAGTTGTGTGTTGCATGCCTAGATTATGTTCAAGACCATTAGTGTCAAGGTGTTTAGGATGGATGACTATTAAGGATGATTTAGGAGTATCTTTTGGGATATTTTTGATGTGGAGTGAAGGCTTGTTTGTCTTGATCAAGGGACAATAGCCAAGACCATGAGTGTTTTGTTGTGTATTAAGCTCTATAGGGTTGTAGATACCTTGTTCTCAAACACCACATCCTTTTCCACTATACCCAAGGTGTTTCATGAATTCATAACCTTTTCCATAAATTTTCTTCATTGCTTGTGGATCGGGTGGTGGCTGGTAATAAGCGTCGTCAAAGGTTATGGTGTAGTTTTCTTCTTTGTCTAAAGTGGTTGAGGCAAATGCTTTCGAAAGGTCATCTGAATTTGGTGTTGGTTCTTGTTTCTCATCTTTATTTTGTGTGATTATGTATTCAATGATAAATGATGGGATGAATTCTAAAGATCCCCAATAATCACCAAATAATTTAGACACCAACTCCTCATTGTTTTGTTCTATTTCAAGAGGGTCTATATTGGATGTTGGAATTAATGTTTTTAGAGGACTTGTACCTCCTTTTTCAAGCTACAAGCAACTTTTAGGCTTAGGGTCTATTTCAACTTGATAAATGTTATTGTTATGAACATATCTCATTATATGATGAAGGGTTGAAGGTATTGCATTCATCTCATGAATCCATGGTCTACCTTAAAGAAGATTATATGAAAGATCATAAGGCATGACATGAATAGGAGTTTGCAAAGTAGCCACCCCAACTATAATAGGAAAAGTGATTATACCGAGCGGTTCTTTTGTTGTATTTACAAATCCTTGAATGGATACGAAATCAGGTATTGTTTGTGACTTATCAACACACAATCTATCAAGTAGATTCACACTACACACATTAAGGGAAAAACCATTGTCAATAAGGGTTCTTTTGATGTCTATGCGATTGAATTGAGCAATTATCATAAAGGTCTCATTTTGTTTGTGCAACTCTAAAGGAGGGAGCTCATGTTGATGGAAAGTAATGTCAAGTTTAGTTTGATTCATTTTATGGATTAGAGATACCACATCATTTGAAGTTGTACCAAGATGAACTGCAATTTGTTTTAAGGTTGTTTGAAGAATATTTTGATAATTTGGTGAGTTTTGAAGTAAATCCCAAAGGGGAATCTTTGCAGGAGTATTCTTGAATTGTTCAGAAAGATCATACTCCTTTGTTTGTGGGATGAAGTGAGGAGCACTAGGAATATTGGGTAAAGGTAAAGAGGGTGGGGTTGGTTGCAGTGGTTGTGGATTATTTTGAGTGTTATATGTATGAGCAATGGTGTTATAACTTAGTTGTTGCGATACATTATTCTTAGGTGGGTAAAAGACAAGTTTGGGTTTGTTTTGAGGTGGAGGTTTATGTGAAGGGGGGTAAAGGATGAGTTGAGGTTGAATATTGTTAACATCCCTTAGCAAGTGAGAATCTATATCATTATCATGGTTCGTGTCTTGCATCATGATATTGTTCCTAGGAGGAGAGTTTTGAGGAGAACTAAAAAATTAATTTTCTTGACATTCTAAGGTTGGTTCTCGTAAAAGGACTTCATCACAAGTATGAGGATGATCAATGATTGAATTTTTTTTCTCAATAAAGTTTTCCATAGGTGAAAGGGGACAACTAAGATTCTCATGACTCTCATTGGTTATGTTTTCTAACAACAAAGTATCTTCATCACAACTAGGAGAGATACTAGGAGAAGAACAAATGTGATTATCATTATCAGTTATCAACTCATTCCTTTGTTCCCTAATGTCTTCCAAAATATAAGGGGTACGGGAAGGATCACAAAGATGGTTGTTGTAGACTAGTATGTCCTCATCATTTAAAATATCATCTTCCTCAGAATTAGCCATATAATGGAAATTAGGTAAGGTGATGTTTAAGAATGTGTCTATGATTTCATTCTCTTGTGCTAAAATATCTTCCCAAAGGGGATAACGAGAAGGAAAAACAAGATCCTCATGAATCTCAACAATTGTATCATCTTTCACCAAGATACCTTCGTCACTAAAAGGAGAGGTATTGGGAGAAGTACAATTATGATCACCATGAGTATCAATGTTTGTATGCTCTTTAATCACATTATCCACACAAATAGGGGAGATAGGAGAAGGTGTGAGTTTAGGGTTAACATTGTCATGATCACTCTCTTGTGCTAAGAGACTCTCATAACTAGGACATGCATTAAATAAATGATGATCATGCTTAATGAATAACATTTTCTTTGAAAATTTGGAGAAGATTGAAACGAACATTTTGAAAGAACAATCTATGCTAACTCAAAATGCAATGTAAAAGACTGAAATGAAATGCAATTTTAAAATGATAATTGAGTGATTATGATATGTAACAATATGAGAATGCAAAATTGAAATTTAAACTATGCATGAAATGAGCTAAATTAAGCTAGATTTGATGAAATGCATTTTACAAAAATGTAATCAACTGATATAGTTAGGAAATGGAACCAAACATAACCTAAAAATAGGGTGTTCAGCTCTGTAAAAGGAAGTTTCAGGGGTCAAAAAGGATTGATTCGCCCAGGGTGGAAAATGAGTCCCAATATGGACTTGTTTTAGAATTTTTAGAAAATTTTGATGGATTTTGATGTTTTCTGAGTGCTATGATGCAGACCTAAATGAAAAATGAAAAATTTCAGAAAATTTACATGAAATTAGATGCCAAAAATACAACCTAAATGCACTTTTTATGAATGCAAAATTTGAAACCTAGCATGCAAATGAATTCATGCAAACCCTATTGCAAGATGAATGCAAAATAGATGTATGATGAATTACTCCAAATCAAACAAGAAATTATTCAAAAAAGCAGGTTCACCAAAATGTAACATAGATTTTTGGCACCCTAATCTTTTCTAGCAGTCCCAGGGTTTTTCACCTAGAAGGAGAAAGATGGGCCAAAAATGATTATATCTACACTCAAAGTCAATGCAATACAAATGGAATATGGATGTAATGTACTTAGATGCAATTTTTGAATGTAAGAAACTAATAAGATTGATTGATTAATGAATGGAAACTAAAGGAAAACAACTTGTTTGAAAACATATTCTGTAATACAAAAAGACCTAGAAATAGATGTAAAACTGAATAGAAATGAATCAAACTGAAAGTGTGCACCTAGAAAATGGATGGAGACTGTAAATGACATTTGAAATACTGTTGATGCTATTTTTTAGGCCTGGTGAGACTCATTTGTCATTCTGGGCGAATCAGTCCTAGTTCTACAAAACTAAGCCAAAACCTGTTTCAGACAAAAGGGTATCTAAAAATGCAAAAAACTAAAAATTGACTTGGAAGTGGGACTCATTCACTACCCATGGCATATCATTCCACTTTTGAATTTCTGAATATTCAAAGGTGGAATTCAGATATCTCGATCTGCACTTTGATTCTCTATAGGTGTCTGCTTCTGAAACTTTGATTTTTGAACCTTAAAATGAGTTTTTGTTGATATTTTGACTTGTTGAATGAAGAGAAGACCTAAAAAACTTTGTTACTTGATTCTTAATTATTTCCAAGCTTCCAAGAAGTCTAAATCTACAAAAACACAAGGCAAGAGAGAAATGTTGAATGTTAGGGCATGGGGGGTTGCCTTAGTCAAACCCCTTTTAGGTAATTAAGCCAAAATGATGAAATAATGGAAGGAAAAATGCAATAATGGATTTGATTACCTTTCCATGATGTTTGATCTTGAATTTTTTCAAAAAAAATTAAGAATCTAACCATGAACGTCTGAAAATTGATCTTAGATGACTTGAAATGATGAAACCCTAAGTTGCTTGACTTGAGATGGAAGAATGATGGAAGAATGAATGATAAGAGATATGAATTAGGGTTAAAAGACTTATATTTATAGGAAATTCACCTATTTTACCAATTAATACCTCATCATAGGCTGACATGAAGTAAGATTAAACTTCAATTTCACTTTTTTCCCACTCAAAGGTCAAAATTGAGCCAAATGGGACTCATTCGCCACCCATGGTGAATGGGTCCCACCTGGATACATTTGATTCACCATGCATGGTGAATGGGTCCCACATGGGCCATTTTGATAGCTAAGATGCTAGGAGATAAGGAAATAATGTTTAAAATGTAACTTTGTCAGGTATTTGATCAATTTAAGCCACGGGATGCCCAATATGGGTTAATAGGATTCCATTAAAATGATGATGTAAAGGGTAGTTAGGGCTTGGGACATAGAATTCAATGTGAAAGCGTGATTAAATATACTTTACTACACTAAAATGAGGTCCACATAGCCTAGAAAGGCACAAGAACCAATGTAAATGTGCAAGATACATGACAACACTAGTTTAACATTAAGTTTAATTCAAAAACCTTCTAGATTGATGTGATAATGCACTTGAATACACTTTATAATGCTCAATTATGGAGAAATGGGTTCATTATGTCTAGAAAAGTGTGAAATTCCTTTACAACACTTTACAACACCTTTACAAGACATCATTAAAAGCATGTTATTCAATTTGCAAGGGTCCAAGACCTAGTGTCGATGCATAAAATACCTCACAACACCTAAATTAAGGCCTCATTAAGTCCAATTTGTCATGAATTATTCCCATGTCGAGCAAGAGGTACTTTTTTCTATGGCACATGTTGTAACACATTTCTACACTCTTCTAGACTATTGTAATTACAATTCACCTAAAAATCACCTTTTCATGTCTTATCAAGTCCTATTTTGAAGTGTTGTAAAGTCTTGTAACAATATTTCATGCTTTTCAAGGCTTATTTTCACTATTTACACCTTTCTTATACTTTATTTGACCCCTTTATTCACTCATAAGGCTTAATTAAGTGTATTTTTTAATGTAAACCTCACAAATAACATTAATTGTGACTTAATGCCCAACACCCACTTACAAGTCCAAGGTGGGATGCATTTGCCATGGTTGGTGAATGAGTCCCTCTTGGCTCCAAATTCAAAATATTTCAAATTTTCTTTCGGCTTTTATTCAGAATTACCTTATGTTAGCTTGTGATGAGGTATTATTGGGTTACTAAGGCACAAGTGTGTATAAATAAGTATTTTTCTCCTCATTTTTCATCTCCTATCTCCTACAAGCTCCTAATCTCATAATTCATTCAAGCATTCAATCATCCCTTCAAGCATTTTGCATCATTCAATCAAGCATCTTGGAGCAACCATTGAAATATCTTCAAATTTCTTCAACAAGGTTGTATTGAGTTTAGGACATCTGCATGTTTTTTATTCATCTTCCCTTGTTCATTTCATTTCATTTCTTCATTAATGGTTTGATTACCAAAGTGGAATTTGACCATGGAAAATCCCTATATCCTAACCCTTAACCATTTTTTCCCTTTTGCATGCGTGTTTGTAGACTTGTTTATGCAGATTTATCAAGCAATTAGGTGTTGAAAGGTGGTCAAGAAGTCTGAAACAAAGTGTTTAAAGTCAACTACATCCTACTTCAAGCTTGGAGACAACCTATAGTCTATTTTTTTGCAAATTTGACTCTGTCAACCTGACACTAGAAGACAAGTGGGTATGTGTAGGATCATCATGGAAAAAATAGGCCCTTAGGTGGTGAAAAATTTGGAAAAATCAGAATTAGGCAACTTGACATAAAAATTTAAATAAGTAATCTATATTATTTCAAAAATATGTAAGAATAGAATCTGTAGAAAATTTAATGTAGTTTCTAAACTACTAGGTTTATTTTTAGAAAAAAAAAAATCTATTTGGTGAAAATTTGAAATTTCAATGCAGAGTACTTAAACATCAAGGGAAAAATAAGAAGTAGGTGTTTGTCCGACCACCCTAACCACAATAAAATGATAAATAATTAATTATGAATTATGAATTTTTGTAATTTTTTCGATGTAAATAATTAATTATGATTTTTTATTACAACTTTTAAAAATATAAAACTTGTATGGACTCATTAAACGGCCAAAACTTCATGAAATTCTTTTTTTAATCCTATAGTATGCTGAAGCATAGAATGTGACACATGTTTTGGATTCAAAAATGATACTGAAAAAGGTAAAGATGCTTTTCAATTAGCATATCAATCACATTAGTCATAATTGAAATAGAAAATGAATAATAATTATTTATTAAATTCAAAATAAAACATAATTTATATTAGTGGAAAGATGAGAATCTCCTTTAAAAACCCTTTTCATTTCATCAATTTTGGGTAAAAAAAAAGTCAGTGGCCACATACCCTACACATACCCATCATATCACCACTTTTTTGGCCCATCATGATCCTACACATACCCAAGTCCAGATTTGGTGCTACAAAATTGGTCCTTAATTTTAGAGAATTTTGGGAGAGGCCTGATTCACCATTAGTGGTGAATGAGTCCCACCTTAAGGTTGGAAAACTAGATTTTGTTAAATTCTGGATCCTGACAGTCAGAAACCAGGTTTCAGGACTTTTTTCCAATAGCTGGATTGATTCACCATTAGTGGCAAATGAGTCCCCTTGGTGATCTTCATTGATTTTTTTTAGCATTTAGGACACTCCAAATTCATCATCAAAAATTTCCCAGGTGCACTATGATCAACCTTGTTTAATTCTGTTTGCATTAGTTTACTTCTTTATTTCATTTTCTTCATATCACATTGTGTTTTAAAACATTAGACATTTCTTAAGTTTTGCACTCATAATCAGTCAATTAGTTCATTTTTTTGCATTTAGATCATCTCATTTAGCATTAATCACATCATACAATCCTTAATTTGAATGAATCACATTGATTTTGAGGGTTTATCTCTCTCCTTTTCGGTGAAAAACCCTAAGAGTGCAAGAGTAGCCTATAGACCATAATTAAAATCTTTCGTTCATTTTGGTGAACTTACATATTGAGCACTTTATATTTTTTTATTTCAATTGCATCTTGCATCCTAGGTTTCATTTGCATCAAAATTCAATTAGGTTTTTCTTTGTTTTTGCATCCTAGGGTTTCTCAAATTGTATTAGTGAAAGACTCATTTAGATTTCATTTTTGCATATCATATCATTCCAAAATTACAAATATGCATTTGCATCTTAAAAGCACTAAAATCACTTTATTTTTTTTGAAAAACACAAAAAAAATATCATACCTTGACTCATTTGCCACCCTGGGTGAATCAATTCACCTGTATATTTCAAGCAACATTTTTAGTCATTTTCTAGGTATTTCCTGCATTACAATTTTCTATAGTTTCTTTCTGTTTTACTTTCCAAATTCTTTGGTTTCTACCATTTCTTGCATCTTACTTTACTTTCATACATTTTCATCATGGCATTTTCTTTTAACAAGCTTTGGAATTCATTGAAATCCTTAGTAGACATGTCCAATTATGCCTTTGGTTGTGATCCTAATGACCTTGAGCTTCCTCATGCTCCTTCAACTCCTCATGATTTTCATCATCGTGATGTAGACAACATTGGAAAAAATGATGATAGCATGAACACGTTCTTAAATGAATTTCTTGATAACCTTGAAGGAAATGCAACCTTTTACCCATCCATGAAGTCACAAGATCTTCCTACTATTGCACCTCCTTATCACTTTGGATACTTACATCTCAAAATCAATGAAGGACCTAAGGTTCCTCCATCAAGTTGACCTAGTTCCTCTACACAAACACATCCTCAACAATTTTATGACAAAAAAGTTACAAACACACAAATCAACCTTGAAACAACATATGGAAAAGGCTTTACTATCATAAGCAAACAAGGGTGTGACACAACAAACAAGCATAGCATTCATCAACTTCTCGAACAAAAACCAATAGAAGAAAACACAATAGGACTAGGATATCAAGATCCCCCTCATGATGATGGCATGGTGATATTTGATCCCCCTCCTGATTTGAATAGCCTCCTCCCTCTCGAAGGGCTGGTACTTCTCAAAAATGATGAGCTTCTCTTCAGTTTGTCTCCTCAACCTTCATTTGATGAACTTAGACAATATAGCCAAAAATAGAAACCTTATAAATTCATAGATCTACCCTTTATGCCAAATCCCACAACTATGGAACAAAAATTGGAAGCACTTATTACTAGAGGATGGATTTCCATACCTCCTCCTACAAGAACCAAACATCCTAAAAGTGAAAAATATTATGCATATCAATGGATGCTAGGCCATCTCACTGAGGAATGTCATGCTTTACAGAAAATACTTAAAAGACTTACCCAACTTGACATAATTCCCTAATCAAAATCCTCTCCTCATGCTATAGTTGTAGAATTTTCTATTATCACTATTGCATGATCCTTTCCCATCACCAAAGCTTGGATCATTCTTGTGTTACACTTTGTGAGAGCAAGAATTTGTTAGCTTGGTCCTTGTAATGCATTTGTCTTTGTCTCTTAACTATGTTATCCATCTTCCACTTATATTACTTAAGATTGTGAAGTCAATAACTTCGTTAATGGTTGACTTACCTTTGCATTATTGGTTCCTTTTATATTTTCATTTTTCTTTCATGTGTGTATTATGTTCCCCTGTAATGTGTGTTTGATGTTCTCTCTCTTTGTGCACTTCCTCTATTTGTACCTCTATTCTTCTATATGTCGTACAATTCCTTTTTCACTCTTGTTTTGTGTTTTCCTTTCGGGTATGATGCAAAGTGTAGAGATGCCCTATGTCTCTTCCATGTTGAACCAAAGGGTCCTTTTTCTTTTTCCCTTTTTGTTTTGTGTTCTCCTTTTAGGGATGACACAAAGCGTAGAGACGCCATATGTCTCCTCCATGTTGACCGAAAAGGTCATTTTTCTTTTTCCCTTTTTTTTTGTGTTCTCCTTTTGGGGATGATGTAAAGTATAGATATGCCCTATGCCTCTTCCATGTTGACCCAAAAGGTCCTTTTTCTTTTTCCCTTTTGTTTTGTGTTTTGGGTATGTGCAGGATCATCATGGAAAACCGGGCCCTTAAGGTGGCAAAAATTTAGAAAAATCATTGTTAGGCAACTGGAAATAAAAATTGAATAAGTTATCTATATTATTTCAAAAATATGTAAGAATAGAATCTATAGAAATTGAATGTATTTTAAACTACTAGGTTTATTTTATAAAAAAAAATCTATTTGGTGAAAATTTGAAATTTCAATATAGTGGTACTTAAATTTCAAGGAAAAAATAAGAAGTAGGTGTTTGTTTAACCACCCTAACCACAATAAAATGATAATATTTTTTTATAATATTTTAGATATAAGTAGATGACTCATGTCCTGATGTGATGCATATTTTTTTGAAATTTTTTTCCATGTAAATAATTAATTATGATTTCTTTTATTACAAATTTTAAAATATATAAAAAATCATATGTCTGACCACCTTAACTTGGTCAAAACTGCATGAAATTCATTTTTTTTAATCCTATAGTATACGAAGCATAGAATGTGACACATGTTTCATATTAAAAAAAGGTGATACCATTTGAAAGCTATAGGTGTTTTTCAATCAACCTATCAATCAGGATTTTAGTCGTAATTCAAATAGAAAATGAATAATAATTATTTATTAAATTCAAAGTAAAACATAATTTATATTGGTGGAAAGCTGAGAATCTCCTTTAAAAACCCTTTTCATTTCATCAATTTTGGGTAAGAAAAAAGTCATCAATCACATACCCTACAAATACCCATCATATCGCCACTTTTTGGTCCATCATGATCCTGCACATACCCTTCTCCCTTTAGGGATGATGCAAAGCATAGAGATGCCCTATGTCTCTTCCATGTTGGCCCAAAAGGTTCTCTTTCTTTTTCCCTTTTTTTTGTGTTCTCCTTTTGGGGATAACACAAAGTGTAGAGACACCCTATGTCTCTTCCATGTTGACCCAAACGGTCCTATTCCTTTTTCACATTTTCTTGGTTTTTACCTCTTGGGGATGACACAAAGCATAGAGATGCCCTATGTCTCTTCCATGCTGACCCAAAAGGTCATTTTTCTTTTTTCCTTTTTGTTTTGTGTTCTCCTTTTGGGGATGACGCAAAGCATAGAGAAACCCTATGTCTCTTCCATGTTGACCTAAAAGGTCCTTTTTATTTTTCCCATCTTTTTTGGTGTTCTCCTTTTGGGGATGATGAAAACTATTGAGATGCCCTATGTATCTTCCATGTTGACCCAAATGGTCCCTTTTCATTTTTACTTTTTCTTTTCTTGTGTTTTCCTTCTAGGACGATGCAAAGCATTGAGACTGCAATGTCTCTTCCATGTTGACCTAAAACAAACTTTATTTTCTTTTGTTTTTGCTATCTTTGTGTCATTCTTCTAGTTCTATGTGCTTTGGGGAATGATGATAGTTTCAATATCTTTAATAAAAACATTGTAGCAATGAACATACTAACCCAAAAAGCATATATCCCTTATGTGTTTTGTGTGTTCCTTTCTAGAGGAAACCCTCCTTTTCTTCTTTTTTTTTCTTTTTCATATACATGAAGTAGCCTTACTTGGAAACATATGACTTGGAATAGGGATTTCCAAGTCGGCCCTCATGTGTTGTTTTATTTTTGCATCTTTCCTTCGCTACTTTTCTCACAAAACTAGTGTGTGGCAATTCCTTTAAAGTGGGGAGCATACATTGGCATAATTTTATTCACATTCTTGGTTCTTAGTGTAGCCTTGTCACTTCATACGATGTGTTTATCACTTTGTGGATGACACTGGATGTGATTTCCTTCATAAGTGTGATCTATCTTAGCATATTACATTCCTCTTGGTGGTTCGATGCAACACACTGCATCCCCTAAGTTGTGAATATTTTATTAATTGATTGGTCCTCTCTTGTAGGCATTAGGCACAATTTTCCCTAAGTGATAGACCTTTCATGAAATTAACTAGACTCCTTTGAACATCTTTTACATTTTACATTTCATATTTTAAAATTTTGCATCTTTACCACCTTGTATAATGCAACTTGCATGTCTGTGGTACTATCATCTTTATTCATGAGTTCTAAGAATATGAAGCTTTTCTTGTCTCATGAAGCACAAACCAACATTTTCATATGTGGTGCCTTGTTGAAGTTATCAAGAGGTATAAATTTGATATGGTTGAGTGGGAAGCCCATTCAGTGGCACAAATTTCTCCATAGCCACCTATGTGTTTGTGAGTGCATACCAACTAGTGTATACTTCACTCCTATTGGGCCTCTCTCACCCAAAGCATTGCTATAAGTTCCATCACTTCAAAGTGAGTATCAATTCTCTTTTTCTCACAAAAACCTAGATCTAGGTCCATAAATTAGTTGGATACAATCAAGCTTGATCTGATTCTCCCTTTTCTTTCTCACATGTTTGTTCCTTTTGTTCTTATGTTTATTTCACCATGTGATTCTCATCTTGGGGCTTGATCATCCTCTTGATTGTTGTTATTCCATCTTGCTACATAAGTGCATTTCAAATCCCTCTCTTCTCAATGTATTAATTTAGCTCTGAAGCAAGTTCATCCTCCAGGAGTTTGACTGATTTAATAGAGAACACTACACTGTTCTAGACTCTTTTCATTATAGTTCACCTAAAAATAACATTTTTATCACTTATCAAGTCCTATTTTGAAGTGTTGTAAAGTCTTGTAACAAGAGTTCATGCTTTTTTAGGCTTAAGTTCACTATTTACACCTTTCTTATGCTTTATTTGACCCCTTTATGCACTCATAAGGCTTAATTAAGTGTCTTTTTGAATGTAAACCTAACAAATAACATTAAATGTGACTTAATGCCTGAAACCCACTTACAAGTACAAGCTAGGACCCTTTCACCATGGGTGGCGAATGAATCCCTCTTATCTCCAAATTCAGAATATTTCAAATTTTCTTTCGGGTTTTTATTCAAAATTACCTTATGTCGGCTAGTGATGAGGTATTATTGGGTTACTAAGGAACAAGTGTATATAAATAAGTGTTTTTCTCCTCATTTTACATCTCCTATCTCCTAAAAGCTCCTAATCTCATAATTCATTCAAGCATTCAATCATCCATTCAAGCACTTTGCATCATTCAATCAAGCATATTGGAGCAACCATTGACATATGTTTAGATTTCTTCAACAAGGTTGTGGTGAGTTTAGGACATTTTCATTTTGAGTATTCATCTTTCATTGTTCATTTCATTTCATTTCTTCATTAAGGGTTTGATTACCAAAGTGGGATTTGACCAAGGAAAATCCCTATATCCTAACCCTTAACCATTTTTCCCCTTTTGCATGTGTGTTTGTAGACTTGTGTATGTATATTTATCAAGCAATTAGGTGTTGAAAGGTGTTCAAGAAGTCAACAAAGTGTTTCAAGTCAACTACATCCTCTTTCAATCTTGGAGACAACCTGCAATTTGTTTTTTGCAGATTTGATGTCAATTCAATAAGAAGACAAGTCCAGATCTAGTGCTCTAGAATTGGGGCTTGATTTAAAAAAAATTGGGAGAGGGATGATTCACCATTAGTGGTGAATGAGTCTCACCTTAAGCCTAGAAAACTATATTTTTTTAGATTCTAGATTCTGATAGTCAGAAACCAGTTTTCAGGAGCTTTTGCTAGTAGCTGGATTGATTCACCATCAATGGAAAATGTGTCCCCTTGGTGATCTTCATTGATTTCTATCAGCATTCAGGACACTCTAAATTCATCATCAAATTCCTAGGGTGCACTTTTTTTAGACTTGTTTAATTCTATTTGCATTAGTTTACTTCTTTATTGCATTTTTTGCATATCACATTATGTTTTCAAACATTACACATTTCTTAGGTTTTGCACTCATAACCAGTTAAGTAGTTCATTTAGTGTCATTTATATCATCTCATTTAGCATTAATCACATCATACAATCCTTAATTTGAATGAACCACATTGATTTTGAGGGTTTATATCTCTCCTCTTAGGTGAAAAACCCTAAGAGTGCAAGAGTAGCATATAAACCTAATTAAAAATCTTTGGTTCACTAAGGAAGGAATCATATTACTATTTAGTTGCATTGTTGTTGTGACTTGAGGGCTGGTATACGTAGGAATAGAGGCCATTGTTGTGGAAGGAGGAATTTGAATTCCTCCTTGGCTTGTGACATTGTTTGTAGGTAAGGAACTAGTGGTTGAGGTGAGGTGTTTTCCAAAGATTTGAACTATGTTTTTCACAAGGTCAAGTCCATCATCACATTCAAGCATGCGATGAATGTTATCTATAGTAGGGATGGAAGTAGTTGAAATCTTGTCAGTTTTTACTTGATGTTATAGGTTTGCTAAATCTTCATGAATTTGAATTATTTTTTCTTGCAGAACACTATCAATCCTTGTTTCAAAATGCATCACACTACTTGAAGGCAAAGAGTTTTTAAGGCTATGGTCCATACCTAGTGTACTAGTATCAATACTAGGATTGAAAGTGCGAGAAATCCCAAGATCCATGATGATTGTGCTATCGCAGGATGACATGAGTCTCAAACTTCATCTCTTTATAATATTAGCAATAGGACACCAAATTCTCATACAAGGGATACTAAGTGTAAGATGAATGCAAATGAAAATTAGGCTAAGTATAATGAAATTATTATAACATAAACTCTATAATCTAAAACAAAAATTTATTCATAGAAAAAAGGAGCACAAAAGTAGAATTTTAAATTCTAGAAAATGTAGTTTAGAATCAACACTGGGACTAAATTGCCCAAAGGGGTGTATGAGTCTGGGTAGTGAGGTTTTTTTTCAAAATATTTAGAAAATTTCAAGTGAATTTTATGCTTTTTATGTTGTATGATGTGTAAACTAAGTGCAAATGCAAATTTTGTATGATTTTCAATGATATAAGATGTAAAAATGCAAGCTATATGCACTTTCACTAATGTAATGTTTAGAAACCCTAGAATACCAAATAACTAATGCAAATCCTAAAGCAATGTTAATGCAATCAAGATCTAGGATGATAACGCACTTGAAATCAGAATTATGATATTATAAATTTAGGTTCACCAAAATGAAAGGAAGAATTTTGTTTGGTTCTATGCTTGGGATCAGATAGA
>VDFB02167469.1:0-28038 GCA_007258455.2 Sequoia sempervirens
ATGCAAAGTTCTTCAATGCATGTCTGGAGATTCTTTCTGGGTTTTTAGAAACCTACGCGGTGATATAACATGTAAAATGAGACGATGACTTTCAGAATTCCGTCTTCGGGGGCTATTTTTAGGGTTTGCATGTTGAAATTTTTTTTGCATGTCTGGACATTCCTTGTGGGTTTTTCGAGGGCTTCGCAATGGTGTAACATGCAAACCAGGATCATAACTTTTTCAGGGCCGTCTTCGGAGGCTATTTTTAGGGTTTGCATGCGGAGTTTTCAGCGCATGTCAAGTGATTCCTTATGGGTTTTTCAAAAGCTACACAGTGGTGTGACATGCAAAGCGAGATGATCAGTTTTCAGAGACTTACTATTTTTAGCAAGTCCATTCCGACAGCTGCCCAACGCATCAGGATCACGAACAGAGCGAAGTGCAACAGAAACGGGGTCAAACGAGGTCATTTGATATACATGCAAGTCAAATTAGGGTTTCTAGCTTTGGGACCCAAAATGAGAGGTAAAATGCCAAAATTTGCGAAAACCGGTGTATCCCATTGCGATCAGTACCTTTCAAGCTATCCACCGGTAAAATTTGAAGGCAATCGGAGCACTTACTATTTATAGTAAGGCATTCCAAAACAGGCTAAAAATAGTAAATCAGCAGCAGGTGCCAGTGTGAACGAGCAAGTCTACCGATGAGGGTCACGGCATTCAAATTTCAAGTCAAACGGAGTTGTGGAGGTCTCAGAATCAGGCAGTTCCTATAAATAGTAAACCACCTTCAGAAACTGGCTAAAAATAGTAGGTCAACTCAGTTTGGCAGTGTGAACAGGCTAACTAGGTCATGAGGATCCTGTGGTTAAAATTTCAAATCGATCCGAGCTTCAGAGATATGAAAATCAAAGGACTTACTATATATAGCAGGGCATGGAGAAGCTGCCAGAAGGAAGGAAAAATGGCTAAGTCTGAAGTTTATCCACCTTGACCTCCTAAATGCGCCCTCATCCTCAGATGACTGGCAGAAGATAAAAAAATTGTCTAAGGCATGAATCTCATCCTGCTAGACCCCTCAAATGCGCCCTCTTCAAAGTGGAAGCTAAGAAAGTTTCTAAGGCAAGGCGTTTGTCCTTCTCCATATGCCAAATGCGCCCACTTCAAGGAGGTTGATAAAAAAATTCTAAGTATTGAGATAAGTCCGCCTCATGTCTTCAAATGCGCCCATCCTCCTCCATGTATGAAATGCGCCCTCTTCAAAGATCAAGGTGTTAAGAAAATTCTAAGTATTGAAGTTCATCCTCCTGCATATGCTAAATGCGCCCAAAGCAAGCTAGGAAAGGACAAAGGTTTTAAATCCTCCTTGGAGTCCAAAATGCGCCCAAGCTTGAAGAAGTCAAAGGAGTCAAAGGCGTTGAAAGTTTATCCTTCTCCACCCTCTAAATGCGCCCATCCTTCTACATGTGTGAAATGCGCCCATCCTTCTACATGTGTGAAATGCGCCAAAGTGAAAGTAAGGGTGAGGGAAGTTACCATGGCGTTGAAGTCAAACAAGGTGAAGTGGATAAAAATGACTAAGGCGCTTAGACTTATGTCCTCCTCAATGTATGAAATGCGCCCAAGGTGAGATGAATAATAAGAAAATGACTAAGGAAGGCGTTGAAATAAAAATATCCTCCATGATGTGCTATATGCGCCCAAAGTACATGTTAAGTTTGAAAAGGTGACTAAGACATGGAAGTTAATTCCTCACCACAGGGAAAAATGCGCCATGACTGAAGATGAATGGAAAGAAAATTTTCTAAGGCAAATTCCTCCTTGATGCCTAATACTGATGATATTGATTGAATATTTTTCTAAGTGTTAATATTTAATTTCACATCCTAGAAGAAAAAACGCCTAGACTTGAAGGAGTGAGGAAATTCACTGAGACATGAATAAAATTGGCAGTGGACATATCAGAAGGTGCCAGCTTCACAAAGATGATGAAAATCTTCAAGTCAGAGCAAGAAAATATGCCCAGGGATAAAGAATTCGAATAAATTTGATAAAAAATATTTTTCCAAGGTTTAAAATTCAAATATTAAATGTACCCCTTCGTTTGTAGACCCATGGATTCGACGTTTTCTGAAGGGAATTTTCTTCTGGGTATCGAGCATCTGCAATGAGGAATGGATTTTAAGGTCTTCTACACTTTGCCAAGGCTTTCAGGATAAAAATTTTGATCGGCACTTGAATAATGAATTTTCCTAAGGAAAATTTAAAAAAAATTCTAAGGCAGAAGGAATAAAATGTGTTGTTAAAATAAAATACCTCAGATGATGAATTTAAAGTTGATTCACTAGATGATTTTGATCGAAATTCTTCATGAGATAAATTTCCTCGAGCCAGAGATGGATAAAATTGAGTGTCAGAGCTTCAGCTGGTGAAGTGAATTTCTTAAGAAGATGCAATTGAAGTGAATATTTTCAAAAATGAATTAAAATGCTTAGTATGCCTTGAAGTGAATCTTTTAAAATTCTAGAAGGTCAAGATTTTGGATGCCAGATGACAAGTGTTGCAATTGCCAGAAGAGGGAAATTCGAATTCATGTTGTGAAGTAGTGGAGATTTAATAAGCTGACTAAAGATAGCTCCTTCTAGAATTCAACTCAACTATTTGAACTGAGAAGTTGCTTCATTTTTCTCCATCAGTTGAAGAAGTATGACTTGAGCTCTAGAGTAAAGATTACAGTGCAAGCGGGTACTTGGTGAAGAAATTCAATTTGGGGTAGAAGAGAATTGTTGAAGCTGAAATTTGAAAAGTCTAAGTGTTGAGAAGTGTTAGAAGTGAAGTTGGCCAATTTGCTGAAGCTTGCTTGAAGTTTGCCGAGTGTTGAAAAGTTTGAAATTGCTAGAGGAGAAGTTGAGGTTTGCAGATGAAATTTAATGTTGCAGCTTCTCAATTCTAGAAGTCGACTGGCAGCCCCTACATGTTATTTTATTTTTCTAAGTTAATTGTTGGTGACTATTTGTTATTTTACAGGATGGCTAAAGTAAGAGCAATTGGCAGAGATAGTAATGCTGCATCCAGGCAGGCTGTTATCAAGAAGCTGAGCAAGCCTTTCCTGCCAGAGTCGAAATTCACTTCGAAGTTGGGCAAGCTAGCTGACACAAATTTGGGCTCTTTCAACATCGAGGCTTTCAAAAGTCGAATGATGGGAGTTGGCAGTCATTGTCCTTCAGTCACTTCGCACAATATTATTCGAAGTGGGATGTATGCAGCTGCTGGTTTCCCGCCAGCAATTCAGTGTCCAGAGCTGATGATGGAGTGTGCTAACTACTACGATCCGGATCACAGGTCCATTGTTTCACCTAATGGTAGATTGTTCGCCAACCTCACTCCTGCAACTATCGGCGAAGCATTTGGAATCCCATCACATGAGAGGATGATTTACAAGACGAGAGAGCATGCTGAGCGAATGTATGCTTCAACATTCGAGAGATGTGCTGACATGATCAACGCTCACTAGATGAACAAGCCCAAGCCCTCTCGCACGAAGTTTGCGAAGCAGATTATATCAGATGATTTGAAGCAGGAGTACTGTGACCTGATCATGATGCTCAGCAGAGTTGGAGGCTGCCCCCAGGCATTTATTTTTGAGCCATGGATGTTCTATTACATAAACCTCGTGCTGGAAGGAAAAGAGCATATCAACTGGGCGGTGATGATTAGTGACAATTTGCATGAGCAGCTCCGGAGCCTGAGGAGGACGAAGACATTCTACATGGGCTCATACGTGGTATACATGTTGGCTCATATGACGAAGTATAGGGGAATTTCATACAAAGAGCCAGTTGGTTGTGGCTCTCATCAGTTCAAAATCCATGAGGCTTGTCCGCAACTACACCTGACAAGTACGTCCCATTACAAGCGGGTCAATGATGCCTTCACCATGCATATAACGAGATCACTTCAACAGCGAACTCATCATAGGATCTCGAGGGAAGCTCAGGAATTGATTGAAAGGTATGGGTGTTGGTTTGTTTAGTTTCCTAAGTTTTCTTACATCAAGCTGCAAGGTTTTTCTTCATACCCATATAGATTGCCTAAGTACCCAACCGATAGAATCTTGATGTTAGAGATATCTAGGCAACTCATTGCCTATGATAAGATTCAGAAGAGAAAGAAGAAGGGAGGAATTGACTTCCCAATCATCATGGAGAATTCAGACGAGGTGTGTCCTTCACTTCAGGCAGCTAGAGAAGCTGAAAATGAGCTTCAATTCTTTCATTTTTCTTATCACACCAGCAGATAGCATTATGACCCCCACAACAATATCAAATGGATACTGTCAGAAGATTTCAAGCATAAGGCAAATATTGGAGATTATTGGGCTGGTGCATCAGATGAGGCTGAGGTTAGAAAAAGAATGTTCTCGAGGCTACCGTTGAGCATGATCAGGGAGTGTAAAATTATTCCCGTACCAGATCAGGTGGATGAGGACATGAACGTTCTCCATCCAGATTATGAGGCAGTGAGAGACACGCCACTTCCACTTCCAGATTGGTCGGAGCCAGAGATTGCTGATTTGGACACACTTTGTATACCAGTCCTAACTTTCACCAGAGCATGGGTTGAAAGACATGTAAGTCGGCTTAAGAGGAGGCCAATTTCCTTGACTTACAATTTGATGGGAGATCACAGGACACCCACTACCAGCAGGAAGAAACAGGTTACTCGAGGTCCAGAATCTCGAAGGAAGGATCCAGTTCAGCCAGAGCCTCCAAGAGTTATGATAGAGTCACCCACGCCATTGGAGACACGCTCTCCAAGCATACAGGAGGTTTCACTATTTGCTGATCAAAGAAATACATTGAATTAGGAGCAGGAATTACATGAGGAAAATCAGCCACCACGAAGAGAATCAGTCGGCCAGAGTGTCAATGCACCCACTAGAGATGATCAGCAGGAGGAAGATGAGGAAACTGCTACTGATAGTCACTTCCAGCGTGAGCTAGAGACGGCTCTAGAGGATGATGCAGTTTCAGGAGATACTCAGCCATTAGAGGCCAATGAGCCTCGCCAGAATGAAGTTAGAGAAGAAGTCTGTGAGGAGGAAGCTAGAGATGAGTAGCCATTTGATATACAGTAGGTAGTACCTGATTGGCTTAGAGATAGAATGAGAAGGAGCCCCAGTGAAGAGGCTGATCCAGCGGTAGAAATGGAGGAATTTTTGAGTTGGATCAGTGCGCCTCCAATAAAGAAGAGAGCTAGAAAATTTTCGAAGATCTCAACAGATGAGGATGGCTCTCGTACCCTTCACGTAGCTGTGCCAAGGGTTGATTGTGATCAAGATGAAGCAGTACCAGAAAATTATGTGATCACAACCATGGAGTTAGGTCTCCCCACAGGAGCACAAATCATTGAGGAGAGTGATAACTCCTATCAGGCACTTGAGGACAGATTGCTCAGGACTGAAGGCAAGTACAAGAAATTGAAGGAGCATAAGACTTTGATTGGCTACATGCAGCATTTATCTCGTCCTTGTGGGCAGGAGATCCCGGCGATTGAGCTTCCAGCCGAGTTATCTAGAGAATCAGTTAGTGGCTTGGAAGATTTGAGGAAGATGGCACAAGAGGCAGATAAATGGGTTGCAGGTGTTCGTGCCGAGACAGAAAAGTTCGTGGAAGATCTTGCTCATGCTTACCAGCAAGCTTCCGGCATTATGGCACGAGTGGAGGCAATTGATCAGGCCTGGGGTGATGCTCACGTCTATCAGAGCAAAGTTATTCAGCGTCTGGAGGCATTGATGCATACTCCCTTGCAGATGTTGATTGATGGAGGAGTTATTCAGGAGGGTGATAGGCACAATTTTACTGGCTGGTACTCTTCAGTAGTCACAGGACGCGGATTTTTTGATGCAACACAGGCAGATTCAGCTAGAGTCAGGAAGGCTATGATGAACATCATTGATGGAGTCCTGAACACCTTTGAGGCAATCTTTGCTAGACGGCTGAATTCTGATGAGGTGACTACTGATGGATTGAGGAGTAGGCTGCCACCTTTCTTTTCGGAGGTGAAGACTTTTGTGCAAAATGACTTTGAAAATATTTCGACTTTCTCCAGCCTGATTCAGAATACACAGGATGCTCTAGTTGCTTGGAGAAAGTCTTGTACACGGCACGGACAGGCGGTCACAGTGTTAGAATTTCAGCTAGATCATATTCCGCCTATCTCAATTCAGGAGGTTGAGGCTGTGCTTGCCAGGTTCATTGATTTTGCAGCCAAGGAGAAGGAGAATGGGAACGCACTTCTGGATGATGACCTTCTGGAAGACTGATTGTGGGCATTAATTGTCTTTACTAGTTTGGGAGTGAGTGGGAATCTTTTGATTCATTTATTGTACCACTCCCCATTCTGGCAGTTTTTAGGGTTAGGGCTGAGGTGGCTTAATCTAAGCCATTCATTTGATTGTAATCTGAGTCGTCCATTGGACTAGGCTATCTATAAAAGGGGCATCCCCCCTCATTTTTACTCATTAGAAGTAGAAATTAGATTAGACATCAGACTAGAGACTAGAGCAGAGAGATTGGTAGTATAGTTGTTTTACATAGCATAGTTTGAAGGAGAAGGAAAGTTCTCCCTTTGAGAATTTTGTAAGGAATTGTTACGAAGGCTATCATAATAAAAGAGTTTCATTGATGGTGAATTTGTCTTTTGTTATGAGCAATTAGTGAGGTTTCTTCGCCCTTCAAATTCAAGCAGGACATAAGTTAGAATAATTTTCATTTTCATGCAAGTAGTTAATTGTGGGTGGTTGTGTTTGATTTAAGTGAGCTTCGTTTAAATCCATACCACTAGCAAACTTACTGATGGTAAGTTTGCCCTGCGTGGTCAACTGGAATACTTTTTAGACTTAACTTCGATTGAGATTCACGTGTACGTATGCATCGTTTTGATGGTATTTGCATTGTTGAGTCGTGATCTGAACACCTTTCGTTGCTCCTTTGAAGATTGCACCAACCTTGTTGAAGTTGTCCAACGCGAGGCAAGACAAAGTTCGGTTGAAGTTCGTTGAAGCCAAGCTCAACACCTCTTGCATTTAGAATAAAATTTAGACTTTCTAATCCCTGCAGCCATTCAATTCAGTATATTTCTGGTTAGTTTTAGGAAAACATACCTCATTGTTAAATCATCCACAACATACGAAAACCCCTTTCAAATCATTAACCTGTTGTCAACTGCAACCCTTATGAACAATTGTGTAAGTCCCCTCGTGTAAACAGCATATCACAACGAACCTACTGAGGGTGTTCCATAGCATTTCGGAACCTTGGAGTTGAACGTGCGATCTTTCTTGCAATCTTAGCGCATGGAATTCTTTGATCAAGAGAGAATGGAGTAACCTTCGGATTACTTTGTTCTGCTGATTGGTGCGGTCACAAAAATCACATCAACAAGCAGCATCAGCATGGTGGGACTTTTTTGAGAAGGACATGGGACCCCGGGATCCTATTTGTTTTGGTGGGATCAGTTGGAGTGTTGTGGCATTGCTTGAGGACAAGCAATTTTGGTAAGGGCGGACTGTAATGTCCCCATTTTAGCCATACACTCTTCAGTGACTGATAGCCTATTTCCGGAAGTCCGTAGGCTCGTTAGAGGGAAAAATTAGGGTTTCCTATTTTTATAGGGGGTTCTGAAGCATTCTTTAAGGTTTGCATGTAAGAGTTTTTGATGCATGTCAGGTGGAGTTTCTGGGTTTTTTGAGAGCTTTGGAATGGTGTAACATGCATCTCCATCTGATAACCTTTCCCGGAACTTGCTATTTTTCAGTGAACCCCGGGGACGCATCCCCCCCCCTAGGCCCTAGCATCACTGGAACGGGGACATCCCGGAGACATGGGGACGGGTTCCCACGTCTCCGGCGGCGCCACCACCATTTTTTTCGTACGCCGGGAGGAGAAAACGACAACGTCTCAAGGCGCCTGGTCTCCTCTCCGAGCCCAGGAGCGTGCTGCCAACCAAAAGCTTACCAAAAAAAATTTAAGACATTTTTTTTATATTATATTGGTTCTATTCGAACCCTAAGGGCATGTGGGGCCCATCAAAACTCTTACATGCCTTCAAAAGGCCCTCCAATCTTCATTTTTATTCACATTTGCATTTCTACTTGTTTGCTACAGCAAAAAGAAGAAGAGTGAAGGCTGAGGAAAGAGTGATTGGAGGAGTGAAAGGAGTGATTGCAAGTGAAAAAGGAGTGTCAAGGAGCAAGAAGAAGAAGAGGAGGAAGATTCTTCACCTTGTTGAAGAGATTTTTCAAGCAAAAGGTAGGGTTTTTAACTGATTTTTTGTTTTATTTTCTGATTTTCAATGTTTTTTCATTTCTTGTTGTTTCATTTTTTAATTTTTCTTATTTCATTTCTTGTTGTTCCATTTTCTAAATTAATTTAGAATCTTAGATTTTGTTTTGCAATTTAAAATTTGTTGAAAAATTTAAAATATAGAGTTTTATTTTTTTTAATTTTAAAGTAGGGCATAGGCTAAAACTGTGTTTATTGAATTTTTTTTTCATTTTGTGAAATGCAGTGTCAAAATGAGCTCCCATAGTCATGAAATGAGTGAGGATGAGATGGAAACCGATTCTCATAGTGCAAGCCAATCAGAATATGAACCTGAGCATGAGGATGAGCACAATCAGGGGGGGTGAGCATGGGTCAAATCCAGAAGGGCAAACTAGTTTCATAGCTAGTGCACAAGTTTCTACTGATTGCCCTTCCCAGCTTTTGGCAAAGTGGGCTAGGGGTCCTTATGATCCCAAATTTCCTCTCAAACAGTTTGCAACAAGAATAACAGCCCCAACGTCATCAACTGGTGGTACGAGGAAATGGAAATGCAACATTTGTGGTGATGATTGGTTTGGGAGCATCACCAGAGTTAATGCACACTTCCTCTTTTGGCCAAGAAAGGGTGTGAGAGCATGCGATTTTTTGAAGAAAGCTAAAAATTTGAAATACAGAATTGAGTTCAACAAGCTTTGGGGTGTTCCAGATGACGTGACAATTCCAATGCCTACTACCTTGTCTGGTAGGCAACATATTCAAACTATTCAGCAGATTCAGGAGCAGCAAATGCAGAGGCAGCCACATATTTCTACTCCTACATTGCATCAGAGAGCAGGAACATTGTAAGGGTCAGCCTCAGGACCGTCATCCACTTATAGCACTATGGCTGAATCACAACAGGGCAAGGGGAAACGCAAGATGCAAAGTCAGCCTAACCCCATAGCTGATTTATTTAATGTGCACCTGAGGGATCAGATAGATGATTCCATTGGCAGGTTCTTTTTTGCCAATGGAATCCCATTCCATGTAGCTCGATCTCCTTATTATAAGGAGATGATTTCGATGGTGGCAAAGGGAGGACCATCATATGTGCCACCAGGTGAGCACAAATTGAGGACCACGATCTTGGATAACAACTATGCCAAGATCAATTCATTGATGGAGACGATGAGGGCATGTTGGGAGGAGTCTGGATGTAGCATAGTTATGGATGGGTGGACAGACATTAGGCATCGTCCACTCGTCAATGTCATAGTTACATGCTCAGAGGGCCCATTCTTTCTCAAGGTGGTTGATTGTTCAGGGCATCGAAAAGATGTTGATTTTCAGTTTGAGATCCTTCGGGCAGCTATTGAGGAGATTGGGCCACAAAATGTGGTCCAAGTAGTGACAGATGCAGCACATGTGTGCAAAGCTATAGGGAGGCTTATTGAGGTAGCATACAGACACATTTGGTGGACTCCATGTGTGCATGCTATGAACAATGCACTCAAGGACATGGGGAAGATTGAGTGGATTAGAGGAGTGGTCAGCAATGCTAGAGATGTGTAGATGTATATCTGCAACCACCACACTTCACATGCCATCTTTAGGAGCTTCGCGAAGGAGTTCTTGAAACTAGTTGAGACGAGATATGCATCCTATTTCATTCTTTTGGAGAGAATGCTTGAGTTGCAAGAGCCACTGCAACTCATGGTTATGACACAAGAATGGAATCGATGGGATGGGGCCAGGACAGAGCAGGGGAAGAGGGTAAAGGAGATAGTGAAGAGTGATGCATTTTGGCATGATGCAAAATATATTGTCGCCGACTCGCCATCATTACACCAGTTGTACAAGTCATCAGATATGGGGATGGGATGCACCTAACCTTGGAGAGGTGTATGAGTGCATTGATTCTATGCTTGGTCAGATGAGGGCAGTTGTGCGAGAAGGACCCCACTTTAGCATTCTACAATGTCTACATTCAGCCTATTATTCAGCGTAGATGGGACAGCCTAAACACTCCCTTGCACATGGCTGCTTATGCATTGAATCCGAAGTGGTACATGCCTAGGCCTGGTAGAGTTACACCGATTCAGGATGATGAGGTGAAGGAAGGGTTCTTCAGGTGCATTGATAGGATGTATGATGCTGAAGCTGCTGGCAACATTCGCACTGAGTGGACGAAATTTGCTACTCTTAGGGGTTATAAGGCTGCAGCAAAGGCGGACATAAGAACTATGGCACAGGAGGATCCGATTTTGTGGTGGACTTGTCATGGACCGAAATCACTGACTACCACACTAGCCATTCGTTTGTTGTCCCAGGTTTCTAGTTCTTCAGCTTTTGAGAGGAACTGGTCTACTTATAGCTTCATCCACTCTCTTAAGAGGAATAGACTTACCTCTAGGAGAGCAGAGAAGCTAGTGGTTGTACATAGTGCCTTGCGTATCACTGACCGCAGGACACGTGTGTACAAGGAGAGCCCAGCAGCACGATGGGATGTAGAGCCAGAGGAGCCATCACAGATTGATGAGGATGAGGATGCTTCAGATATAGGGCTGGTTGGTCTTCCTTTGGCGGATCTTGACCTTGGGGAATCCAGTGGTTCTAGTGATGAGGAGTTTGCCGACCTCCCGAGGGATGATTAGAGGCCTCTGCCTCCTTCACTACATTTTGTCATTTTGACATTTTGATTTTGTACTTGTTTTGATATCATGCTACTCATTGTAATCATCTTTATGATCAGATTTTTTTGATATCATATAATAGAAATCTTCCATTTGCCGATTCAACAATTGTTACATTGTAGTATTGAGTTACGAGTATTACTATTCTAATTTCTAATTAGTAATTCGATATTGAAAACTTCAATATTCATTGTTCAATGTTCAATGTTCAATGTTCAAGTATTTACTTAGTAAGTTAGTAGTTAGTACTATTTAGTATTTCAATTTTTCTATTTTACTTCTTAATAGTCTTATACTGTTATACATCTTTTCATAACTAGCATTTTAAGTACCATATGTATAGTATATAGTATATAGTATATACACCCGCCGCCATCCCCCCGCCGTCCCGCCGCCATCCCCCCGCCGTCCCGAAATTGAGGCCCCTTTGTCCCCCGGTCTCATAAACCTGTCCCCCCGTCCCGGCGTCCCCCCGTCCCTGACGCCGGTGGAACATAGCTATTTTTAGACTGTACGTTGGAGTTTCGAGATTTGGATTGCGAATTCTTTCTAGGTTTTCAAACAGCTTCGCAGTGATATGACATGCAAAGGCATTGGGCAACTTTTCTGAATTTACTATTTTTAGTAAGTTCTATTTCTGGCAGTGCCATCTTGGGCAGTAGCATCAACAGTCAGCTCAGTTTCCATTTCAAGTAGTGCAGTTTGGAGCATAATTGGCTCTCAGCATTTTGAGGCTCTTTTTGGTAAAATGATTTATTTAAATCATTTAATTATTAATATTTTGGTGGACGCCTAGGGAAAGAAATAAGTGTTTTAAATTAAAAATTATTTCACTTGGGCGCCTCATCTAGGAGATAATTAAATATTTCTAAAGTCAGATAATTTTTTTGAGGATGGGACGCCACTTTAGAGGTGGTTATTATTTTATTAAAAAGTTTATTATCTCCATAGAGTTTGGATGCCAAAATGAGGAAGGAAAACATGTTTTAAATAATTAAAATATTTTCAAGAAACAAGAAAGAGTGTCCCAATTGGAGGAAGATGGAAAGCCAGCAGTCACCATAAGTTCTATAAAAGTAGGCCTATGTTATTAATTTTGTCATCTTTGGTTTATTATAGTGAAATGCTACTGAATTGATTTCAGACCCTGGCTAAGGGGAAGCTTAGCAATTCTACACCATTCTTCGGGCCTGAAACTATGGTTCCCTAGATGGTTTATTGGGAGTGCACTACATTCAATAGTGCATATTGAGCAATAAAGTTACAATTTTGATGATTTTGTTGAATTTCAGGTTGTCAGTTCATGTTTGGCTGAAGAGGATTGTCGAACATAAATCTTTGTATGATTTTTTATGCATTCTGGGTATTGAAGCAATGGATTTCTAAGGCATGGGCGACCCTTCTTGCAAAAGATGGGAATTTATATTGAAGTATTGATTTTTCTAGAGAAGGTCGTACATCTTCAAGGCCGTACCATTCTCATGAGTCATGCTTTGGGATTCAAGCTCTTTGTAGAGGTTGTGTTCTTGGTTAAAATCTGGCTTGAAGCTGATTGCCTAGCATTGGGATTGAAGATTTTGCACACACATTGAAATTTGGTCAAGTGTGGTAAGAGATTTGAGCATTTTTGGTGATTTATAATTGCTGGTTGGAAATTACAGCTTGCTGGTTTATTTTATCAGATTTATGTTACTTCTGATTTTGGATTGTAAATCCTGTAGTTGGAAAGACTTGAAGTTAGTGAAATCATTCCCTAATATTTGCTTTGAATATTCAATTGTAACACTTGTAATTTGCAATTAATTTTGCATTGTAAGGCTGCAAATTAGTAGTACTAATCCAGTCAATTATATTCTTGCAATTACTTGTGATTTCTTAAGCAAACACTAAGAATCTTTGGTTGGTTCACCGCTAGAGAAGGAAAATAAACATTTTGTATCTTTCTTATTTCACCCACTGAACAAGTGGAGTATTCCCACTGCATGAGTGGATGCCTGCTGTTAAGCGGATGAATTGTTCTTAATTGTAATATCTTTCCCCCCACTGAACAAGTGGTAGTGTGGACTCTTCATGGACAGTTCTCCACCTGAATCCTTTCAGCATTGTTCTTCATTTCAGTTTGGATGCTAATAATCCCTTCCCATATGCTATCACCTTGCCTTCAATAGGATTTTGGTGAAGATTACTTTCAATTGATTTAGTTTTTTGGGCTAATTCCTTAACGGGTGCTTGTTGATGGTGAAAATTCAAAGAAAAATTTAAGGGGGATATTTCACTTGCATAATGATGAATCGATGATTATGTTATGCAATCACTTGAAAGAGGGAACTTTGCATAATAATGAATCAATAATTATGTTATGCAACCACCTGCAAGAGGGAGCACTGCATATGATAAGCATGCTTTAGTGAGTGCTTACTTTAGAGACATATAGTCTACCTAATTCCATCTTGGATTTGGAAAGCCATGGGAATACCATTCTATATCTTAGACCATATTCTCTTCCTTATTTGATTGTATTCTTGAGTGTTTCCAAGTTGTAGTTTTGAACCTTTGTTGAATGTGAATGTGTATGTTGCCAATCCCATGAGTTTAATGTAAGTGTACTTGTACAATGTAACACATGAATGCACTCTTCTAGTCTAGTGGTGTGGACCTCTAGGATCCACAAGGTTGAGTGGTAGACATCGCCAATAGTTTGTGCAATTGGAACCATAGAGAGATGCATTGGAAAAGCTTGGTGAAGCCCTTATGTTCTTGGTTTTCATTTATGTATTCAAATTAAACAAGTTTGTAAAGTGGAGTAAATGTTATAATTGAGCTTGTAAACAATATCAAAATGTATCCATCCATGTATTTATTGGATGCACATAAAAGGTTGTAATCATATTTGTATCTTGAGGAATGGTTGAAAATGTATGTGTAAGTGAGAAATTTCATGTGAGTAATGAGAATGCTAGTTTCCTTGAAATTTGAAAAGTATGAAAATGTGACCTTTTATTAATGATTATAACTATGTTACCGGTTCCCCCCTGGGGGCCCCGAGTCCCAGTCCGATCCAACCCAAGTCCAGAGTCCAGGTCTAGTCCCCTGTGGGTTGGGACGAGGTCCAACCCACAGATTATGGCTCCAGCACTACCGAACCTAAGCAGACCCGCAACATATTTTGAAAAAGTATTAAATAAAGTCCCCCAACCCTAAAATGATGTTTGCCATGAAGGTTTGTGTGGCTTTGGAGGTCTTAATTTGGGTCTTATTGTGAATGCAAAATGATGTCCACCATGAAGATTTGTGTGGTTTTGGAGGTCTTAATTTGGGCTTCGTGGCGGGGGCTCTGTCCCTCGACCTCGCCCTGTATCATGACAAGGAGGATGTCAGGGACGCTGCCCTCAGACCTCGTGAGGGGCGCTACCCCTTGACCCCACTAGGGGCATTGCCCCTAGACCCCCATGAGGGGTGCTACACCTCGACCACACTAAGGATGTTGCCCCAGACCCCCACAAGGGGCGCTACCCCCAGGCCCCTATGAGGGGCATTGCCCCTCAACCCCATTTGGGCCATTGCCCCTCAACCCCATTTGGGTCATTGCCCCCAAACTCCATTGAATTCATTTGATTTGCCATGTACTCTCTAAGTCCAAGTTAACAAGTTTGCCTACAAGTCTTCATCTATAATATCATCATCCAATTGGACAATCTTCCCTGATGCTTATTTGCAAGGAGAAATGCAGCAATGTAGTTAATTTTAGAATATAATATATATCAAGCTGGCACAGGTAGCGCAGTTGGCTTGAGGTTGTGGGATGGCTCCTCATGGTCTCGGGTTCAACTCGCTCCTAGGCTAACCTGGTGCACAGGTTGTCGGCTCCGCATGCACCTCCAGGGACAAGTCTCGCCTCTCCGCTCGCCTCCAAGTGTCGTTGGGCGGAGGGTCGCGGGGATACCCTGTGTTAACAAAAATATATATATATATATATAATATATATCATAACATTCGAGTTTGACTAATTGACATTCTAATGTTTTTTTGTTTTTATGGTGGTTTTGTTTATCATACAATATATGATGCTATGTGCGGTATTTTGGAGTTAATTACTATTGTAAATATGTATATATTTATTATTTTTATATGTTTTTGTATGGATGAACCCAACCCCAAAAAAAAATTTCATCGAACCTGCAATCCAAACCCTCAAACTCGAATCTGAACCAGTAAGTTAGGATTATAATGCTATTGGCATAGGGAATTCAATGGTGTTATCCACTAGTCATTTGCATACCAATCTTTATGACACATGAAGTGTCTAGATGCCCTTGAATCAATAAGCCAGTATATGCTATCAATGTTGTTAAAAAGAGATGCCGTGAGTGCAAACTCATTATATGATCCATGCTCCTCCTTAACTATTGATATACAAGCGAAGAAGAATCAACCAAAGATTGACTCACAAGCTAACCTCATGAGCAAGGAGATTTGACTTTCAAAGGCACCTTAAGACTAGATTCACGAATTAGCTTGACCTCCTCTTGAACACAAGAAAAATATGGCTCTATTTTCTTTACATCAACATCCCAACTAACAATGATTTTGTTAGCAGACATATCAATAAGCTTGTATGCCTTAGATTGTTCACTATAGCCAAAAAAGAAATATCTGAAACTTTTGGAATCTAGCTTGTCTTTTCAATTTAGGAACCAATGTGTAAGCAGCTAAACCAAAAACACAAAAAGAATGTACCTTAGATTTTTAACCAAACCAAGCTTTCTCTAGTGTGATGTTTTGCAAGGCTCTGCAAGGACTCCAATTGAGGAGAGAAAACATCGTGTTCACAACTTCTCCCAAGTATTGATAGGGCACATTCCTACTATGCATCATGCATTTTTCCATCTCCATGATAGTCCACTTCATTCTGCTATGGAGTGTAAGATGCAATTAACTAGCACTGATTGCAAAGTCCCCAATTTGGTTGGGTTGGCCAGCCCTAATTTCTCAACTAAATGATAAATTAAATTTTATTAATAAATGCAATTATAATATAAATTGTCCCTAGCCAACCTGATCTAATTAAATATAAAAATAATATTTTAAAATAAATAATAATAATTAAATACTTTGTTGCTGAGGCCGACCTATACGAGTAAATTTCAAATTTCTCGCGCCTCTTTTGAATTACACGCCTCAATTGGGGGGGCCTATTAATATGAGTCTGGGTGCTAAGGGAAGGATCTGATTTAGGAGTTTGCTTTGAGAAGTTCTTCAATTTCTGGGAGAACAAGGACGTGGGACAAAAACCCCAAGTCTGAAATTGATAGAGGTTTGGACGAAACCCCATTCCTCTCCTGGGCGACCCCATTCAGGGGTAGCAGGCAGTAGTAATTGAAAAATGTGGTGTTCCAGATCAAGGGCGCAAGGAGTTTATCCAGTGAATTTCAGAATTGATTAACAAATCAAGCAAACTAGGCATGCAGGTTTGTTCCAAGAAGTTTGGGTGCCATTCTAGGGTTGCTGTCACATTTAAGTCTGGGCACAGCCATTGGACAAAGCCCAGTCAGGGTTTCGAACGAGTTTGGGGGTACAAAAACCATAGAGCGCCATTGTTGGGATACAACAACAAAACCTAACCAGCGGTATCTTCTGAATCTAGATCTGATTTTTGCATTCAATATTTAGGGTGTCATCAGTCCAGATCTGGGCACTACTCTCAGTATTTTACATGGTGGTATCCGGGTCAGTAAACTTTGTAATGTTGTTGAATTATGGTAGCTTCGGTCAGATATAGAAATGATGATCATATGTGTGTGTATATCTATGTCAGTATGTACTGACATATGTATACACACATATATACATATTTTAATTGTATACATTATTATTTATATCGGAATCTACTACATTCCAAGTATACTATCGATCTGCATTTAGAGGTTATTAACTACAGATTAATAGCATTTCATATAGGATCCTCTAAGAGACCAGGTGTCTCTCAACCCGAACACTGCCATAGAATACTGTATTTGTTTGTGTTTTCTATTTTTTTGATTTTTTTGTAGGTTTTTGCCAAATAAGAGAAATTGCGATTTTGCTCTAAAATACTCTAAAAATTCATAATAAATTCATTGACAATAAATATGCATCAATATTGCTCTCCAGATGAATGCGCATACATCTATTGACTTTCAGAACTCATATAATAAATTAAATCGAACACAGAAGGGGAAAACAATATTTTATTTAAAAGGGAACCTGAATACTTGCAGCCGCCATTAATGAAGTAGCAAAGGTACGGCTGAGAAGAAAGAGCCAACTACAGGACCTCAGATCAACAACAAAACTCCAGAAACCCTAGGCGCTCAAGATCCAATAAGCAGAAGCTGAGAAAGAAAGGCGTATTCTCCTGTGAAGAAAAGTACGTCCTTGCTGGTACAGAAGTACGGCCCCAGCCAGCAGCATTAAATAAATCCGTACTACTCTAAAAGATGAGCCAGAACCCTGTGAATGGATCTCTGATAGGTCGCCACAAATAACTGATGAATAATCTCTGTAAATCCTTCCTGAATCGATTCAATAAGCACAACTGCAACCTCTGTACGAAGTCACCAAGTTTGACAATCTTCAACTGGTATTTCACAATCTCAGTATGTCAAATCTTGAAGAGGGAACGTTCTCCAAAATCAATGTCTGCAGAAACCCTTGTTTTGCAAACCCAAATGCTCAGAGAGAGAATAAGACAAATTGAATAATCATAACAAAAGAGTTTGATTTGTCTTGGCAGTATATATATAACCTCTCAAAAATTCGACCCAAGCATCTTTTAATAATCATTTAAATAAATGATTAAATTCGCCCTTCTTAACTTAGGAAAAATATTTAATAAATGGCGTCCATCTTTTAATGAATAAATAATTATTCATTACAATAAACATTCCTCTTTATTATAAAGTATTAAAATACTTTATAATATGCCATTAATCATTAATATTTAAATATATTAATAAAGTGACTTTATAACATAAAGTCAAAATATTAATTATTTAATAATCATTAAATGCTCCATTATTTTCCATCTGTCCATCAAACTGACAAACTGGGTCGACTCTGAACTAACCAGCTGAACCAGGTGCCCTGCCCAAAATAGCAGCTTCCGCCTGCCTGACTTACTATAAATAGTAAGTATCTGAAAAACCTCTCTGAAAGACTATGCGAAGGCCCAACTTGAATCAACTTGAAAGAGTAATGTTCCCAAACACCAGATAACTGCCACAAATGATCCTCTACACACATCTGTCAGCCTACGAGGATCAGAATGATAGGCTAACCACAAACCCAGCTAAACTGACTAGGAAGGGGACATTACAGATCCCGATCAAGCATCATTATCGGTGATCATTTCCAGAGTGGATATAATTTATTTGTGCAAAATAAATTCAGATCGAACTTAGTAAGCATTTATGTTTATTAAGTAACTAACTCCGATTTAAGGATCGGGTGTTTAGTTAGTCGAATTGGCACAATCCAAGAGACACGTCCCATGAGTAGAGATGCCTCCACTTCGTGGAGACATGTCCGCTCATAGAACGTGTCTCCCATTTGATACTTAATGCAGATCCGATCTACACTTGAAGATATTGAAATCAATAAATGTTCTGCTCTTGTAGATTGAATACCATTAAGGAAAAATTCAGACTTGTGAATTCATGATCAGTATTTTTCAATATTGATTTGGCATCAACTTCATATTTATCAAGTTCAACATTCTACATATAATCTGATCACTAAATTTAACATGGTATCAGAGCCAAGTTCGGGGGAATTGATCAGATTTGTGTAAATAAAAGGAATTATCGAGAGATGCTTAGAATTCTTATCGGGCCTTATTTTTCAATCTATCGCTACCTATTGGTGAGCGACTATCTCTTGATGCCGCATATACAAAAGGATTCCGCCTATAAGGTGAATCACGGGATTGAAAAGAATGGCGAATATAAATTAATACTTGCATGAGTTGCTTCTGAAGTTAGTAACATCCATGATATACACAAAGGGAGTAACGAATTGTAATGTCCCCATTTTTAGCACTTCACTTTTCAGTGATTGGTAGCCTATTCCCAGTGTGTTGTCGGCTAGTCAGTGGCAGAATTAGGGTTTCCGGCTATTTGATGGGTTCTCTTGAAGATTCAGGGTTTTGCTTGTTGGAGTTTGGGTGTTTGGATTATGGATTCCTTCTGGGTTTTCAGAGAGCTTCGCAAAGGTATGACTTGCAACTGCGTCGGGCAACCTTTTCGAACTTACTATTTTTAATAAGTTATGACGACTACATCCTGGAGTTTGGGATTTTGGATTGCGGATTCTGGGTTTTCAGAAAGCTTTGCAATGGTATCGCATGCATTTTGATCCGAGCAACTTTCCGAATTTACTATTTTTAGTAAATTCTATTTCTGGCAGTGGTCCTGTTGGCTTCAGTTCAGTTGGCCTCCTTTTGCAGTCAGTTCAATTGGTATGGTTGTTTTGGCCTCTTGATGCTTTTTCTGGAGAGATAAGTATTTTAATTAAAATAATGTCATATTTTAATATTATAACACCTTGGCCTAGCTTCATGACTTAAAGTTGTTCTGAAAAAGGGGACCTCATGGGTGGACGCATCATCAGGGAATATTTTTATATTTCTAAAGTCAATAATTGCTTAAGAGAAAATTGGACGCCTACCTTTGGAGAAGTTTATGTTTTATTTTAAAGTGATTTTTATCACTAAAGAAAAGGTACACCATCTTGAAGGAAGACTTGGTCAAGTCAAAACCCTAAAAGCATCTTGTGGAGTGGGCGCACCTTCTAGAAGCATATGGAAGTGTCTCCTCAAAATTATAAAAGGGAGCTTGGGGTCTTCATTTCATTATCTCATATCTTGAATATTGTTATGCTGCTGAAATGGTGCTGGAATTGCTTCGAGGAATGAATGCCTCCTAGCCTTGGCTCGACTTCGTGCTTGAGAGATAGCATCTAGTGGAGAGGTTTGCTTCTTGTTGAGTGGATTTTGTAGTGAGGATTGCATTGTAGCTTTGTTTTGTCATTTGAAGTTCAGTTTATTGCATTTCTTATCATTTTCTGGAGTTGCTGATAACAAGGCTGAATCTGTAGTTTCATTCATAAATCAAAAAATAAAAATAATCTCATTCTGGGTATTGGTTCATTGCATCTTATTGGTAAGGGCACCCCTTTATGCACATTTGCAGATTTTATTGTCAAGTATTGGATTTTACAGGAGCCAAGTCGCCCTCCTTGAAGGGCTGTACCATTTTGGGTCTTCTTGGAATTTGTGCTAAAATATATACTTGCTTTTGGGTCAGTTTTCTGGTTCCTACTTGGGCGCCATCATCTTAGGGAGCTTTAGCATTTGATTTGAGGTTGTTCGGATAAGTCTAGAGTGAGTTGTGAGCATTTCATTAGGGTTTTGTATTGCTGGTTAAGTAATTTCAGTCCATAACCAGTTATATCAGTTTGCTTAAAGTCCATCATTTGAGTTGGGTTTGGAAGGGAAGTCACTGTGAACATTGAGAAGACATTAAACTGTATTGCAGCATTGTTAGACCTTCTTATCTTTGCTCTTGGCAGGGATTTTTCTATCATATTGTAAGCTGAACAGTAGTACTATCAGCATTCTTCTTATCTTTCCTTTCATGCTTGTAATACCCACTGAATAAGTGGAAGAGGCTGGCTTGCCGCCTATTTACATTTGAATTGCATTGTAGTCCTTGCATCTCCGCCCTATGGTAGCTCCATTCCCACTCCGGGTTTGAAAGCACATTCTGGGTGTTGAGTTTACTTTCAGCACTTGTAGTGGTAGAGATCCTCTGACCATATGTTCGTCCATCTTGGGCACATTCTTGGTTAGAGTTACCTTCCAGCATGCATTGAGATCCTCTAACCATATGCTCACACCTTGCCCATCTCGGGATCCTGGTGTACATTCTTGGTTAGAGTTGTATTCCGCATCGTTTTGCTTTAAGTGCTAACCCTAACGGATGTGTGTTGCATTGCTTATTGTAATTGAAAAATTGAAAAAAATTGGTTCGGAATATTTCACGGATGTTGCAAGATCTGACATAGTTGGTGTGTTTCAATGCTGGAGCCGGGATTTTTATCAAAACCGTGAAGCTTAATTTCATTATTCAAGAAACTGTTAGTATTTAAGAATTTCGCGCAGGCATTTCTTCGTTTGGTACATTTTATTCAGCCAGGCGTTGGAGGTCGATATTGATATTGTATTTAATGGGTTGGCGCCTGAGTGAAGTGTTCAAGTGTTAGAAATTAGTCATTGTTTGAGCTCCTGTGTGTGTACTCACGAGCTTCGTCTGCGTTGCGGGAAGATTTGCCTTGGTTTGATACTTCTCTACTGATGGTCGGAGTTCATGCGTCCATCTGCAGGATTTAATATTCACTTCTATGTACGCGTATTATGTCTCCAGCCTATTTCCATTCCGTGTTTCTCTTTGCCGCTGGTGATTGCCGTGTTTGGAGCATCGGTTAAAGTCGCGTCAGGATTATGTTTATCCTCTGTGTGTGGTCACTCTGTGAAGACAACTCTTTTTGCATGATTCAATTTAGAGGCTACCAACCTTGCAAGGAGCCGGGACTGCTGGTTGCATTAGTTCCAGGTGGTCGCCACTCTTCCTCAAGTATGAACTACAGAAGTGTGCGCACCTATGTTTCCTGTAGCATATGTTATTGCCATAGTCGTGTATAAGTAAGTTGGTAGATATCCGTGTTTAAACTATCGGGTCTATATACAATATTGGTTAGCAACATTTCCATTGTCATATGAAATTGATCGCGCATGAGAGGAGTTGGCAGACCTGGAAATACTTTAATCGTTGTGCCTATGGAATCTTCTTTTATTCAAATCAACATTAATAATGAATGTGGTGACCTGGAGATGGACGGGTAATCAGAAGTGCAAAGAAAATCGTGGATGTCTGTTGAACCCTAGCCACCGTCCTACCTAGAACTCATAATGCTATGCGATTCAACAAGGAGAAGTATATGTAAATTCTGAAATATGCCCGATGGTCACCTTACCAGGAGTAAATCAATCAATACCAAATATTAAATGATTTATCATGTTCAGATAACCAACCAGTAATGAGAAAGAAAGCAATGATCAGAATAATAGAAGCAGGAGAAATTAATAATAAAGGCCCTAACGTGTGAGTCCTAGGCTTCAGACCTTCGAAAGGCTTCACGCGATCTCCCTCCAGCGTCAGGCTTTGACTTCGCCGGGACCCCTGTTTGAAGCTTGTCTTTGCTCTAACCTTTTGAAGCCGTGCGATCTCTTATATGTTGGATTATTGTCGCCGGGATTACGATGAGTGTTGTCTGGATTCACGTATTCCAATCATCGGATTTGAGGATTGATATCATCTATTTAGGTGGGCGATCAGAGCCGAATTGTGGTGAAGTTACAGGCTCCTGCTATCTCTCATATCTCGATTCAGAAGTCACGATTCTTATAGAAGAGCGCTTCTGGGTAGTGTCACTTGAGGTATCAAGCATATTGTTTTCTGTCAGGCAAGAGGACCTCCCTTCGCTGCTTCCAAATCACAGGGGACAGAACAGATCTCATCGCTCGTTAGTCTGGAGTCATTGGTTATGTGCGACACCACTGTAAGGGTGGAGCACGATATCAGCATCGTCCTTCTCCATTCGCACGCAGCATCATGTATCGGTGGTTCTATGGTTGCCATCTGTTGGTCTATTTTCATGGTATTGGTTACTATCGCCTTGGAGCTGGGCTTATTTTCAGCATATGATTATTGAAGGTTCGGAAGTATCCATGTATTCTGAGAAGTGTGGTTCACTCTGTTGCCACGTATTGGATCTTTAAGATATTATCATGTCGTGTGCTACCTAGGTGATTGCTTCATGTCCATAAATGAAGTTCATGTTATTTGGCAAATTCGGGCTTATTGGCAGAATTCAGCATTGGCGTGGTTTAGCTTAATCTGGAGGACATTATACGTCCTTGCAGTCTTGATGGACATCAATGGTCTTTACGACCTTGCTGTCAAGAGCTCATCTGTTGATAATTCAAGCTACTATTGGATGAAGTTTGAATTCGATGGCTGCAACCAAATGATTTCATGAGATAAGTATTTCATGGTTGAATAATGTTCATGAATCTTTACATAGTTATTGATTGATGCTATAATATTAAGATAACAAATCATGTATGCTTCTAGCATTTGTATTTCTTGTCGGAATAGTTGAGTCATATGAACTATTAGTAATCTCTTCTTAATGTGCATTAGGATGGACCAAGAGATTGCTTTCAAGAGAAGAAGAGAATGGAGACACTACTTGCAGCCATGAGACCGAATGAATGGCTGAAGACATCTCTTCGAAGAGGAAGAATTTAACCTTTAGAGGGAGTTTTGTAACTCACTGAAGAAGTGAAGATTACTGTATTGCAAAGCTAGGTGCTAAATGCTTAGAAGATCCCTTCAGCTGCTGAGATCATAATTGCTCTAGACTGTCATCTGGATTTGACATTGGTCGCTCCGCAAACCTATTCAAAATAGAGTGATCTGGGATGAGGTTGAAGAGGGCAGCCCTGAATCTCTACAGAGGTGTGCTTTGGAAACCATTTCTCTAAAGCAAGTGTTGCAGGCAATCTTGGACGATGAGGTCAGGAGGTTGATGCAAGTGCTTGAAGATTCAGAGGGAGCCTACTGAACCTAAAGAAGATGATCAAAAAGTACCTCTGGATGTTGTTTCAAGTTGAGGTCTGCGATGATATCCTGGTGTAGCAGGAAGCAATCTTCTGTGGCACTAAGTACAACAGAAGCCGAATATATTGCAGCCTCTATGAGAGCAAGAGAAGCAGCATGGCTCCGGAAATTGCTTATGGGATTATTTGTATTCCATGATAAATCAAAGCATATAGAGATTCCTTACCACTATGTGAGAGACATGGTAGAAAGGAATGTGATCCAGTTGGAATATATTAGTACAAACGATCAAACAGCAGACATTCTCACCAAGCCTCTCTCCAGAGTTAAAGTTGAACACTTCAGGAAGAAACTTGGTATGGTTGAAATGTAAGTTATTGTTGAGATTGAGACTCAAATTGTTTATTTTGTACTAATGTATTTAAAAGATGTTTAATGTGTAAACTCTTTTGTCATGTGAGTGACTCCATGACTATATGGGCTCACCCCCTGTGTACATTATTGAAAGGTGACGATCTTTCTGATAATGAACACTTGTATTTGACATTGTAAAGTGACGACTCTACAATGATTAGTTTCACTATCATGATGGATATCATGTGACTTGATATCCGTGGATATGTCATGATAGTATCTCTTGGACATTTTGATAGATATCATGAGACTTGATATCAGTTGAAGATCATTATGATCCTTATGGGATAATCATGGTGGATAAATGTATCTGTGGATATGCCATGATTTATTATGGTAGACATCATGAGACTTGATGTCAATGCACATACCATAATGAAGATGTGTTATGAAGAATGTCAAGTGACTTGACTCTCTTAGAAGCATTCCATATCTTCTGATATCACGAGTAAAGTGATATCACTATATACTTGGTTAGTGTTTATCTTCCCTAGCTAAGAGGGAGTGTTGAATTATGGTAGCTTCGGTCAGATATAGAAATGATGATCATATGTGTGTGTATATATATGTCAGTATGTACTGACATATGTATACACACATATATATATATTTTAATTGTATACATTATCATTTATATTGGAATCTACTACATTCCAAGTATACTATCGATCTGCATTTAGAGGTTATTAACTGCAGATTAATAGCATTTCATATAGGATCCCGATCAAGCATCATTATCGGTGATCATTTCCAGATTGGATATAATTTATTTGTGCAAAATAAATTCAGATCGAACTTAGTAAGCATTTATGTTTATTAAGTAACTAACTCCGATTTAAGGATCAGGTGTTTAGTTAGTCGAATTGGCACAATCCAAGAGACACGTCCCATGAGTAGACATGCCTCCACTTCGTGGAGACATGTCCGCTCATAGAACGTGTCTCCCATTTGATACTTAATGCAGATCCGATCTACACTTGAAGATATCGAAATCAATAAATGTTCTGCTCTTGTAGATCGAATACCATTAAGGAAAAATTCAGACTTGTGAATTCATGATCAGTATTTTTCAATATTGATTTGGCATCAACTTCATATTTATCAAGTTCAACATTTTGCATATAATCTGATCACTAAATTTAACAAATGTCCTAACTTATTCTGAATTACAATACATTGGACTGATTACTATGATCATAGTTGTGTATAGTATATACATTGAGAAATCGCCATTCTAGCTACAGACCTGTAAGTGTGATGTATACAGCGATACAAACCTTTGTGTTGTCATTCTATGCTACATAGATATTGAAACAGCATCTAAGTCTGCATAGAGTCCTGTCTGCTCTATTATTGTTGTTTACTATTACTTTCAATTATCAATAAGTATTACAGTGCTTTGTGGATCTATAATTGTCATTTTCTAGTCGTGAAATTTGTATATCACTGCTGTTGTGAAACAATATTGGGTTGGTATCTTACACCGATACCTTATTTTTCACAAAATTCCTTAAGCTAAGTGAAGGTGAGTCACCCCTCATCATCAAATTGTGAAGTTTTGATCCAATGCCTTGAATTTCAAGAATGCACCATGGCAATCAAACTTCTTTTTCAAGAAGTAACCTACATCTTCCTAAAGAAATCTTCCACCAATAGTAAAATATACCTCAAAACAAGGACAATGGGAGATTTCAAAGGCACGGAGATCTACATGAATGAGATCAAAGTGCCCCTTAGCACACCATATATCTTTTGTAAGAAATTATTTCCTCTTCTACTTTCCATCCAGACGGCTAGCACAAAACTCTTGTTTTTCTTGTAAATGAGGCAGCCATTGAACCATATGGGCTTTGCTCAATTTGGCCAAATAATTGATTCAAGTGTCCATAATTTTCATGGCAAAGAACACTAACATTAACCTCAACAGTTAATACATACAAATTAGTTGTAGCAAGATCAATGAGCTTATACAAGCCACCTTGCCAATGCCTAGGGCAACAACTTTGCCCTATTTCACATCAAACACAACATACTTCTTTCAACATAACTTGAATGTTAGGGTTCTTAATAAACTAATTGATAGATAATATTTTTTTGTTCATAGCAAGAACATATTAAACATTGCCTACTAAAAATTTGAGAGAAACATTTTATCCAACCCTAACATTGCCTATCCCTTCTACAACATGTGATCTACCATCACCAAGTGAAACAGTAGCATGATGACTAGAATCAACAATAACCAAAGAGTATTTATTGTCAATGCTATCAAAAAGAGATACCATGAGAGAAAACTCATCATTTGATACATGTTTCTCCTCCATGATCCATACGAGATAGATTGTACAATCTTTTCCTGTGTTCCTTTTAACATGTCCAAAATTTTAAAATTTTAAACATTTCACTTTGTTCTTGGATGGAGTGGAAGAAGAAGTATTGCCAAAAACATTTGTAATGTCCCCTTCTCATTGTTGAAGTTATTACAGCTTCGGGTTCATTCTTCCAGCCTAGTCAAGACATAAAATTGCATATAGCCTATCGGCTATTTATTTTATTGAGATAACTAAAGTGAAGAGATGCTTCACTTGGCACTATATTATAATATTTAATTATTGTGAATAATTAAATAGGACCAACCTCATTAAAGAAATTATATTTATTTAATTATTGCTATTTTCTTATGAGGCCAACCTACATGAAGAGACACAATGATTTGTATAAATATAAGGTGATGATCTCTCATTTGATTATCAAGTTCATTCATCATATTCGCACTCCTTGAAGAAGTTCGCACTTGAGCAGCAGGTCATGATCTTGAGCAGCAGATTATTATTTTGAGCAGCAGATCATTATCTTGAGCGACAGATCATTAACTTGAGCAGCAGATCATCATGTTGTTGCAGCGAATATATTTCAAGGAGAAAATATATATTCATTTTGTATCTTCACATCTAGGAGAGGTGCTATTATGCTTTGTATCAAATTCAGCCTTGTGTTGGGCCTGAGTTGTAAGCAGACTTCTTGTAATGTCCCCATTTTAGCTATTTGCTCTTCGGTAACTGATAGCCTATTTCCAGAAGCCCGTAGGCTCGTCAGAGGTTAAATTAGGGTTTCCTATTTTATAGGGGCTCTGAAGCATTTTTTATGGCTTGCATGTTAGAGTTTCTGATGCATGTCTGGTGGAGTTTTTTGGGTTTTCAAAGAGCTTCGCAGTGGTATGTTTTGCAAAGGCATTGGGCATCTTTTCAGAATTTACTATTTTTAGTAAGTTCTATTTTTGGCAGTGCCATCTTGGGCAGTAGCATCAACAGTCAAATCAGTTTCCATTTCGGGCAGTGCAGTTTGGAGCATATTTGGCTTTCAGCATTTTGAGGCTCATTTTGGGTAAAATGATTTATTCTAAGTCATTAATGTTTTAATTTCTTATTGGCCCCCTTGGCCTAGTATTAATGACTTTAAGTTGTTTTAAAAGGTGGCCTTTGAGGGTGGACACCTCATTGAGAAATTATTTAAATATTTCTAAAGTAAATATTTCTCCTCAAGTCTTGGATGCCTAGAAAGGTGAATATAATGTTTTAAAAATTAAAATATTTCAAAAGTGAAATGGGCATCTCTTTTGGAGGGAAAAAAGATGGAAGCTGAAGAGCCAACAGTCATCTTCAAGTCTATAAAAGCAGGCCATTGCTCATTCATTCTCATCTTTGGAAAATATTGTAAAGTTATGCTGTTGAATTGATTTCAGAACCCGGCTAAGGGGGAGCTTAGTATTTTACACCATTCTTCGGGCCTGAAACTATGGTTCCCTAGATGGTCAATTGGGAGTGTGCTTCATTCAGAAGTTGCACATTGAGCTTCAACGTTGGTGAATTTGGTGATAATTTCCAGATTTGAGCTTGCTGGTTTTGTATTGCTGAAAATGTTTTTA
>VDFB02167470.1:0-20253 GCA_007258455.2 Sequoia sempervirens
TCAATCCTCCAACAAAGACTCAACAACCACTATCCCACAAAGTTGGAAAATACTTCTCTCAAAAATAATAATAAAATCTCTCTAACAAATACTTCTCTCAAAGTTCTCACTCACTATACTTGGCAGAATATTGCATATAGAAATGTAAATAATATGTGGACAATTGCTCAAGGAATAATGTGTCCCAAACAAGTGAACTAGCTCTACTATTTATACAACAATTTGGTAACTACTCATCCTATAGTTTAGGAATGAGATCTGATAGCAGATAGCATGCACAAAAACACATTTATCTTAGCTAAAAGGTGGAAAACATGTAAGCATATATTCAACTTAAACAACTACAAATCAACTTTGTTAAATGACAGTAATTAGAGACCAATTCAAATCTCCACATGATATAATTTTGTTTGCATTTCATAATGGAAATATACAAGTATAAGGATTCAAAGGTGGTGCCAAAGCTTCATATTCACATATAGATTTGGCATGATTTCCTTTACATCTGAAATGGTCAACATCAAATTTGCAATACCAAGCTTATATCAACTTAGTCTTGGTGTGAGTTGATTCACATAATAATTCAATTTGATAATGTCATTGATTGGTCTACATGCCTTTACAGATGTTGGTCAATACTTAGAAACATGGTAAATAGAGTTTCTTAAGTCCACAACTCTCTACAAAAGGGTGTCAACTTATTATATCATCATTCTTCAACTTAATGATTGCTCAATGTTTGTAGATTATAAACTCTTCTTTCACAAATAGCAAGAGTAAAATACGGCTAAAGAATATAGTCAAAATTATATCATACTTCGGGCTTGATTTGGTTTAATAAATTGGCCTCTAAGTTATTTGTGATAATCGTCTTCAACACCATATACTTACTCTTCTATATGGCAGCAATTTATTTTGTATTTAATACACAAGTTTATGTGTTGATTAAACCTCCTCTCTTTATGCATGGTTTGCATGCAACACTTGACTATGGTGCATTGCATTCATAGCCTATGCAATAGATGTTTGGGTTTAGTCTACCTTAAGCACACAACTCCTTATGCCTTACATGTAGCCTATATTCATATGAAACTTGATAAACATGCAGTCATATTTGTTGAGGCTACACCATGCATATGTATTTTCACCATTAATACTTTGCATATCTCATATATAACTTAGCCTATATATCAAATATATCTAAATCGCTCTTAAGCATATCACATATTTATAAATATATATATATATACTTACATATGTACATATATATATATATGTCAATAATTAGCATCAATGCTAAATCATATATATAGCTAAATCTCATGTCAATCACGTACTTCGATATACAAATTAATACAAATGAGATAGCAATCACATTGTCATAATATATATTATATGTCTATAAATGTGCATACACACTCCTCTATTATGAATTTACGCTTATGTGTGTACTTGTTTATATATACAAACATATATATATAGAGATATATATAGATATATATATTATATAGTGACATAAATGATCTACTCAATATCCCAAATGCATACATCCTCATGTACACATATATGTACATTTTCATATTAAATATATTTATGCATATATACATATATCAGGTTACCCTTTCTTATCCTATTCTTGTTGATACACACATTAGTTAAGTGTATATATATTCATATATATATAATTGATCCCTCATGTGAGTATGTTTGTAAGTATTTCTACTTACACATACATGCATATGATTATGCTCTTACACATGGATAAATGTATGTATATACTCATATACATGCATATTTTTGACATAGATATATATGAATGAAAAGCTCAAAGACACATAACATAATAATAACATTTTATATACATATATGCATGTCTATACATATGTCATCACACTCAAATGGATATCCCATTATATATCCATCATACACATATGTCGACATATCCATATATGCATATATCCCAAATACTCATAAAACCATACAATCAAGCATACTAAGATAAGGAAGGAATCACAAGCTTAAACAGATAAACATCATTCAAGAATTCATTCAATAGTAATCAAGACCTTTACTAATGTGGACACATTATGCTAAGGATGACTTACCACTTCCCAACTCAAAGACTAGACTCAACTAATGTACTATGAGTGTGTGTATAAGCTTAGATAGATTATGTTACTGGTTACACGACCAAGATATTCTCCTGAGTGATAATTCCCCTCTGCCTAGAGGAATGAACATATACCTACATCCACATACTAAAAATATTCCCAAGGTAGTCAGCTATTCAAAAAAATATGCATTACACATAATACATCTTCATACTTAGAATATTAATTCAATAACTCATAATGCATTGATAACAAAGTGCAAGCACATTTTATTCACCATCAGAATAAAAATTATATTCACATTTTCCCAATATAGTAATAGTAAATAGTAATTACATAATTGGGGTGTAACAAGTAGAACATGGTCTCTTCAATTCATCACCAGTTCTTGCTCTCAAACACTTCTTCTTAGTCCCACTCGCCTCCTACCTCCACACACAAACATATTTTGAGTTATTTCTCTATTCTACATCCCACTCTTTCCAATCCTACAAGCTAATGTAGGGTTGTCAATCCTCATCTACAGTCCCTTATTTTGTGTGATGTGTTGGTCCATTGGCCTGCACCAATGAGATATAGTGATTCTTAGATGAACATTGTAAACAAAATCAAGACTGAAACAAGAATAAACATATACTGTTTGAGAGAACCCTTCCTAGCAAGCACCATTCTATCATCCTACCAAAAACCAAGATTATTAGAAATTTTTAAGTAAGGCTTATATGCATATATAGACTTATGTAACTTTTCTAGTTTTCACTGGATCACTACCAAAGTTTCACTTATATTATATCCCTCTGCCTAGATAAAATACAAAGAAAATAATTACAAAGGTTAATCCATGCCATGGATGATGTTTGAAAATAATTTAGTCATAAAAGGATTGAAATTATTTCCCACCACATGCAAGTTCTAGCCTAACATCATGGATTATGGTATACCAATCTCCATCTTGCATTGCCCCAAATCTGCTATGATGCTACCTGAAAAATTCTCAAAAAACCAGCTTTGATCCATGTTAGAGAATGAAATGGATCATGATAAAAATTCTCAAAAATAAATGACTCTCAGTGCAATTTAGCACTAATATCAATCCACTAACAACTCTAAAAAGACCACAATTGCATTTATAGCTTTTCTCTAAATTTTGGAGGTACAACTCCCTTGAATGAAATGCAATGAATTTATCTAAACTAATGAACATGGGTATGCTTTTCACCAGAAAGCAGGAAAGCAAAAAGACACCAGTTCATAAATTTGAAACTAATGCAAAATTATAAATCATAGCCATAAACAATAAACACAAAGATTGAAAAGCCTATGACTATCTTATCAAAGGAAATAAGATCATACTGTAATAAATGGACACATAAATCTTATCTAACAAAGAATACATAACTATATCGCACGCATAATACAAAGATCAGCATACTAAGCATCACATTAAATTCATAACACAAAGATCATGAATTATTACAGCATGAGGTAAGTGACTAAATCCCTCTTGATAACACCACATGGTGTATGTTTGAAGAACCACCATCTTTCTCTCAATTTTCAAATATGTAGCAAACCAACCCCATTGAATGGTCACCAAAGTCGTTACTAAATTTGTTGGTCTTCTTGTTTCTTCCCGTCTTCTTGAAAACTACTAAAGCTTAGTCAGAATAATTAATCTAGCAAATGAAAGGGCATCAGTCAAGAAAACCAGTCTTTATCTGACCAATGGTCATTGAATGACCTTTCACACAATCGAATAATTAATGCAGCATCAAGGAGACATCATACGATAGCACGTGTATACTGTTTGATTGGAAATGTAATTTAAACTAGTTCAAATTAGCCATTAATCTTAACCAAATTTCCATCTCATTACATTCCTTGGGAGAAAGTGCTAACGTCCAACCAACCTTCTATAAATTTAGCTAGTGTCACCATTCTTCATTATTCAGAAGCATCCAACATGGCGAGCACTCAGAGTGATGGTGATTCTGTGAATGACTTCAGGAGAAAATTGAATGCAACCTGTTGTTCAGGCATTTTTCCAATCAACTGAAGGAGGTTTTTGTGATATAGAGCGAGGTGGAAGAAGAGGTGTACTTCACAATTTTTTGGGTTAAGCATTTATTAACTAGGCACATGTACACAATACTACCATGCTATAGTGTTTCATGTACATGGTCATCAGGACCTCGGCCACCGCGACTAGGGTGTAAAGAGCATTAAAACGTCTATGGGCTTGAATTTCATCATCATGTCAATGTAGCTATCACTGGCTCATCACTATCCATGGTGGATGGTAGGCTGATACCATATGCTCGACTCTTCAAAATGAGACATTGGAGGAAGTTGTTTCTCTTCTTTGTGCAAGAATTGTAAGGAATGATATGGGGCTCTTTGCACAATTCTCAGTCACATGAGAACCTGTTGTCCCCTGCTCAGATTGAACACCTCCAAATTGTGATTGAGGGCATCTGAGCCCTAATGTTTACCCTGTGCCTGAACAAAATGTCTCTACTAATTTTGTAGTGTGGAGTGCAATGTACACACATGCTTATATATAAGTGTATACACTTAAAAATGGTCATATCACATTGTCTGGTAATTAATTAAATATTTTTAATATTTAATTAAAATCTTTTGATTCTATCTACATATAAATAAATTTAAATAATTTATTTATATTGTTCATGATTTCATTTCGATTAAATATTTAATCACCTTTTCATATTCATTTCTTAATTAATTAAATAAATGTTACAATTTATTTATATTAATTATAATATAATCTTAGTTTGAATATTTTATTCAAATAAAGATTAAAATATTATAATTCTTCTAAATATCATTTATAATTAAATATTCCAAAATATTTGATTATTTCTTCTAATCCAATATTCATTTTAAAATCATTTCAAAATTCCTCCAATTCAATTCAAAAATCTATTCATAATTAAATATTTCCAAAAATATTTAATTAAATCTTTTAATATTTCAAAAATCTTCTAAAGTCATATCACAATTAAATATTTCCAAAATATTTAATTAATTCTTCTATAATTTTCAAAAATCAAAAATCAAATATCAAAAGCAATAAATGAAATTAAATAAATTTAAATATTTATTTAATTTGGGATTTATCTTCAACTCCCGGGAAACAAACTACCAAAACAGAAAATTAAATTTCTCTGTTCCTGTGCAGGTTTGTTCCCGTGGGTTGAAGACAAGCTTCCATTCTTCTCTCCAACCTCTCAACCTCCCCCATTTTCTTCTCCAACCTCTCAATCTCTCACCATTCAAACCTACCAGATAATTCATAGCCATAGATTCTTGCCAGCAAGGATGAAGCCTGCAAAAATCTATAAATACAGCTGCCGGGAGCTCCAAAAGATATAGAATTTAGAAGCAAGTAAATTATAGGCAAAATTGCATAGCATTAGCATTCATAGAGCATTCTCATAGCATAGAATCATAGCATAATAGCAGTAGAATCATGATACATCTCACTCACAGCCCCTGTGCATAATCACAGCCCCTGTCCATATCCGTATCAATAATTTCACTTTCATCAACATATAGAATAGTTTTCCTTTGCATACTCGTTCTGCAGCAGCCATTTGGAGAAGCTTACACAATCTGAGAGCCAAAAGCTTCAAAAGAATCTCTGTGGATAGAGGAAAATGGGACAGCACTGAAGGATTTTGTTTTAATTTAGTTCAATTTCTTTAGTTTAAGGTTTCATTTAGTGTTTTATGTTTTGTTTTACATTTCAATTAACATTATACACATTTTTGGCGCCCACCGTGGGGCACTTGCCCCTTTTTAATGTTTTGTTTGTAGTTTTTTTTGACAGGTTACAGGAAAAACAGCGGAATAGCGCAGACGGCACGTTTTCGGAAGAACACTTCCAGTTTAGCGCCCGTGACTAATCTTTCAGCGCCCTTGAAGTCTATTTTAGCGCCCGTGACTAATCTTTCAGCGCCCGTGAAGTCTGTTTTAGCACCCTTGAAGTCTGTTTCAGCGCCCGTGACTAATCTTTCAGCGCCCGTGAAGTCTGCGCCCTTGAAGTCTGTTTTAGCGCCCGTGAAGTTTATTTCAGCGCCCGTGAAGTCTGTTTTAGCGCCCGTGAAGTCTGTTTTAGCGCCCTTGAAGTCTGTTTTAGCGCCCGTAACGTTTATTTCAGCGCCTGTAATTTATTTTGCAGCGCAAATTTTTAAAGGACTGTAATCTGTAATCTGTAACTGTAATTTAATTTAACTGATTCCGACGCAGCCGCGGACAGTTAATAATTTTAAGCATAAAATTTACCAATCCTAGGGTAGTCATTTAAGGATAAAACAAAGCAATCCTAGGGTAGTCATCTAAAGGATAAAATTAACCAATCCTAGGATAGATACTTTATCTTTCAATTTGGGTTTAAAATTGAATTTTCTTGTTATGTGAAGCAACATCTTCACTTAGTTAGAAAATTTTTATTTTGGTGCTTAATAATTGAACCCTTGTTTGCTTTGTTCTTGGTGATAGGCCTATGCTCTCCCCTTAACTGGGTGATCAAAATGCCAAACTCATCAATTTTCTTTTATGCAATTTACTGCTTTATTAAAACCTTGTAGAGAGCCTGCTCTTGTGGGAAAAAGTACTCACCCAAGAGGAACGACTCAAGTGGGTTCAAGCCAAAGCCAGGCTATTCCACCCCACTATAAAATTTAAAGCAAAATTGGGGAAACCCTCTTTTGACGGTAGTGTGCATGATAACCATCCCCAAAGCCTTTGTTCTAAAGGTAGGGAGGTCTCTCGAGGGAGTCTATCATTTGCCGCACCGAACGGAAATCCTTACTACGAACCTAGTGTAGTAACTAACCGAGTCAGTATCCAAACATCATCTCAATCACAGTGCAGGGGAGGGAAGAATCTACCCCCAAGATACTCACCATATAACTGCCAAGGATTGTTTGCTCAGGGGATCCGGTATCCACTTCCGTCACTCTGAGTACGCACCTGGAAAAGACAAAAACACGGGCGCCCTTTCGAGGGTGACACGGCTGTGTGAGTCGACGCAGTTTTAAGATGTGGGCTGTTGATTGCTATGATGACCTACTTGAGAACTAAGAGTGAGTCTGTTTGAAGTGCTTGTCATGTGTAAAACCTGTTAAAACAATTTTTGAAAAACATTTTGGTTACACACTTGATGTTTAGAATAGGACTTAAAACAAACGTTTTTAACTTGTTTGATGTGTTTTCATTACATTAATTTAGATAAAGATCATCCAAAACACTCATTATCATATTGATCAATCTCATGTTACGAGATTGGAAATCTACAAAATTTGTAAAAAAATCCGTTTCCAAAAGGATTAAGAAGCCAAAGAAACCTCTCAACCACAAGAAATTATTGAAGAAACAAAAATTCTTATATCAAAGTCGAAAAGTTTTACTTAAATATAGAACTTTTCTTCATAGGTATCATGATTGTGTTAGAGGTCTTTCAGATGATTATGCCATAGAGCCCTTGTATTCACAAGCTTATTTTCAAAGAAGAGCCCTTTCTCAAAGGCATAACCATAGTCAACGCATCCGTTTTAGTTATATTCCCCAACCAGCAATCGAATACTCTACTCGTCCAAATCAAATCTTACAATAGAGAACTTAGAAAACATTAGGCATCTATCATTAAATCCATCTTTTTACAAAGCCATGATCAAAACTTCATAAAGTGCAACAACCATCCTTTTCTAGATCTTTTGCTTATATTCCCACCAACAGGATTTTCATCCTTTCACTTAGGGAACAACACAAGCTACAAGATTAGAAAATTTTGTATAAGTCATAGAATTTTCATTCTATCTTGACCTTCATACATACCACATCAATTGCACTATTTAACTCTTTTGATCAAAAGCGAGTAAAATTTTGATACAAATCTATGCCTGTCTTCACAAGATCTCAAAAACAAATGGAAAAAGACGAGGGAGAAACTACAACTAGTAAAATGGGTGATCGAAATGAAAAAGAAGAGGAAACATTTAATCTTGATGAGATAACGGAAGAAAAGCTTCAAGAAGCAGAACAAGATCCTCAATTCCATACTCTTATGGAGAGAATCCTAGAACGTAACAAAGAAAAATATTTTCTTACATTAGCTAATCAAGGAGCTAAGTTGCCTCACACCTTTGACATAGAGGGGATTAAACAAAATCCTGAAAATCCTCCTAATGACTTTAGTGCTCTTAACCAACAGATAAAAGAATTACAAGGGAAAATAAAGGAAATGCAAGGAGGTACAACAAAGAAATATGTTTTGGAAGACATATCTCCTTATCCATTTGATAGGAGTCTTCAAATGATTCCATTTCCAAAACATTGCGAAATTCCTAAGTATGATAGGTATAATGGAAAAACTGATCCCATAGACCATGTTAGGGATTTCCGAAACATGAGTCTTGAATTCGCCTATGATGATACTTACTTGATGCGATTATTTCCACGAAGTCTAGGCGTACAATCCATGGAGTGGCTTTCAAAAATCACTCCACCTATCAAAACTTTTGAGGAGTTGATAAATCAGTTTATCTCACAATACTCCTACAATATTCAACATCAAATAACAATGCTTGATCTTTGTAAAGTGAAACAAAAAGTAGGAGAACCCTTTACTACATTTTTACAAAGATGGAGAAGGTTATTTGCACGATATTCTCGTCCTATTCCTGAAAAGGAAAAGATGGATATTTTTATCAATAGCCTTGATCCAGAATTAAGCTATAGGCTTAACCTTCATTGTCCTCATAACTTTGAAAAACTGATTGAAAATGCAATCACTATTGAAGGGGCCTTGGTTAAAAGGGGAGTGATAAAACTTGATAATCCAAGTACATCAAATCAAAACAACGATAAAACAAGGTTTTGGAATAGAAACAAAAATGTTGTTAATGATGGTATAGTGGATGCCAATAATTTACGAACAAGGCCATCCGTTTTCAATCTATCAAGTGTTCCAAGAAACAATTCACAAGGAAATACAATACAACAAGGAAACAACAATCAACAAGGACAAATTTCCAAGCAAGAGAACATAACCAATCAAAATACCAATCAAAATCGTGGTAATTTCAATAATAATCTTGGCAATGCCCAAATATCAAATCCGTCTAGACCTTCATTCTTTTCAAATCGACGGACTTTTACTGCTTTGGGTCAATCTCTTGAATCTGCTCTCAAGGAACTTCTTGATAATAAGGTTATCACTTTACCACCACAAAGAGATTATGAGCCACGAGTTAAACCACCATCATGGAATGACTTGTATTATTGCAATTATCATCGATGTAAAGGCCATAGGACAAACAATTGTCAAGCTTTGAAAAATCTAGTACAAGATTTAATTGACAATGGTACTATTACAATTGAGGGACATCATACCAATGATGATCATCAAGCATTCAAAGATCCTTTGCCAAATTACCAAAAGGGGGAAACATCGGATACCAAAGCCAAAAGCATACATAATGTTGAAGACAATATAATCCGCCATATTTACACAGATGATAATCGGATTAATGTTATCAAAATTAAAGAAAAACAAGAATATCAACAGGTTAATGTAACAACAAGAGGTCAAGCAAAGGTTGTTTTAAAAGGAAGTTCATCTAAAACAACTATTTCTTCTCCAACTCAATATAATCTGGTTGATCAATTGAGAAAAACATCAGCTCAAATTTCTATTCTTGAACTTCTTAAAATATCCCCTATACACAAAAATATTTTAGAAGAAGTGCTTGTGAACACAACTGTTGATACTGATCTAGATGCAAACAGATTTCAAGCCATGGTAGGACATTTGTCTTCCCCCACTTGTCTTTCATTTTCCGATAAAGATGATGCTTCTATGACACATCCACATAATTCCTCGCTCTATCTTGAAGTCATGATCCATAAACATCGAATTAGACGTGTCTTAATAGATGGAGGAGCCGGTTTGAATATTTGTACCTTAAAATTGATAAATGCCTTAGGAATTTCAGAAAATGAAATTGATTCACGAAGGAAGATAACTATTAAGGCATATGATGATGAAGAAAGAGCTTCTAAGGGATTAATATTGCTACCTATCAGAGTGGGACCTGTTGTGAAGAATACTTTTTGTCAGGTTCTAGATCGAGATTTGTCTTATAACATACTTTTGGGTCGTCCGTGGATTCATGATATGCAGGCCGTACCATCAACATATCATCAATGTATCAAGTTTCCATATGATGGACAAGAAATAACCATACAAGCTGATTACAATAGTACCCAAACTTGTTCCAATCTTAGGGTGAGTCAAGATGTCTTTGTGCCACACAATAGAGAAGCTCTTGTTGTTTCTTCTTCTAATCTACAAGTCCAATTGCAAGAATTGACAAACAATCTTGATACTAAACTGAAGTTTAAAGACAAAGGGGTAGGTGAATATTCACTATCTCTTTCTACTTTACCTCCTTCTCCAAGATCACATGGATTACCAACTTTATCAAATCAAAAGATTGCAACTGCTTCTACATCTCAAACTTCCGTGCCAATCACAAAGTTTGATGGAAAATTCATTAGAGCTAATACCACTGAAGAAGAAGCTGAAGATAGGGACATCCTAAATTGGCTATACAAAGATGAAGATGAATCTCTCTTACACATTAAGTTACCTAAAGAACAATATGGTAAAGGGTACGCTATCATGCAAAAGATGGGTTATGAAGGAAATGGTCCTATAGGGAAACGAAGAGAAGGAATTGTGGAACCAATTCAGCCTATTTCAAAGCATTCAAGTGATAAAACAGGACTTGGATATGGTAAAGATAAAGAACTTACTTCACAGCAGACATCATTAGTTCATAAAGGAGAATCCGTGTCAGATAAATCTCATGAATCAGTTTTCCAATTGCAAAATAGTTCAGATACTGATTCTAATGAATATGAATGGGACACCATTTATAATGATGAATTCTGGAAGGATAAACAAGTTGATACTATACATAAATATGCACCTGTTCTTATACAAGGAGAAGGTTCAAGGCCTCCACTCGATTATATTTTACAAAGCGATCATGACTCAAGTGAGGAAGAATCAGATTCTAACGAGATGGATAATCAACAGGAGAATACCATCACAGACCTTGTTTACCATGAGGATGACAACCACATCATGACTTTGACAATTCAAGACCTTACCCAACCTAATGATCCTATGCCTTTAGTTTATCCAGAACTTATAGATTGGGATATTGACGCACCTATCCATATTCCTACATTCAGTAATGATGAAGATGTTATAACTTTCCTTTGTTCCTCAAATGAAGAAAACAATTGTTTCATTCAAGAATCTTATACTCATGATTTTGACAAGGAGAGTGTCAAGTCTCTTAGCTGCAAAATAAATGAAATAAAAGATGGATCTATTGATGAAAACCGAAAAAAGGCAGTGATAGATCAAAACAAGAGAAAAATAAAGAGCGAATCTGACAGTGAAAACCTTTCTGAGGCATTGAAGGATGAGAAACTTGACACTCTTCCCAAGTATTATCATGAAAGATCTTCTATTTTGATTGAACCAACAAATCAATCAACATAAGTACACCAGAGCAGCCAAAAGTTGTGCAAATTGCAGCATCATTAACAGTTGAAGAAGTCCAGAAATTCATGCAATTCTTGAAGGATAATCAAATTAACTTTGCTTGGTCATATGCTGATATGCCAGGGTTAGATCCTAATTTGATAATGCATCATTTATCTATCAAACCTGGGATAAAACCTGTAAAGCAAAAAGCTCAGAAAGATGCATCCACATGTTGCATTATTGGTCAAGGAAGAATTAAAGAAGCTTTTAGATGTTGGATTCATTCGAACTATTGACTATGCAGAATGGATTTCAAACATTGTACCTGTTTCAAAGCCAGATGGAAGGATCAGAGTTTGTACAGATTTCAGGGATTTAAATAAAGCATGCCCTAAAGATGATTTTCCTTTACCTAACATAGATTTGATTGTTGACTTAACTGCTGGACATGCAATGTATTCATTAATGGATGGATTCTCAGGATACAACCAGATAAAAATTGCACCAGAAGATCAAGATAAAACAGCGTTTACATGTCCTTGGGGTACTTATTGCTGGAATGTCATGCCATTCGGGTTAAAGAATGCTGGAGCTACTTATCAAAGAGCAATGACAACTATTTTTCATGATATGATGCATACATTCATGGAAGATTATGTTGACGATTTACTTGCTAAATCTCATACACGAGATGAACACCTAGAAATATTGTCAAAAATATTTGTCAGAATGGAAAAATTCAATGTTCGACTGAATCCAAAGAAATGTGTCTTCGGTGTTACATCTGGAAAACTCCTAGGGTACATTGTTTCAGAAAAGGGTATAGAAGTTGATCCAGAAAAGGTACAAGCTATAATGGACATGCCTCCACCATGAAATATCAGTCAATTAAGATCCTTGCAAGGAAGATTACAGTCCATCAGAAGGTTTATAGCTCAACTGGCAGACAAAAGCTTGCCATTCACACATCTATTGCATAAAAATGTTCCATTTAAATGGGATGACAAATGTGAAGCAGCATTCAATCAGATTAAGCAATATCTTACACATCCACCAGTTCTAATTCCGCCTATTCCAGGAGAGCCGCTTATACTCTATATTTCAGCAACAGAAGTATCTTTGGGTGCATTGCTAGCACAAGAAGATTCTACAGGTAAAGAAAGGGCTATATATTATATCAGCAGAACCTTAACAAGACATGAGTTAAACTACAGTTTCATTGAAAAAGCTTGTCTTGCAGTAGTGTTTGCTTCTCAAAAGTGGCGACATTATATGTTGACTCATACAGTTAAGCTGATAACAAAGATAGATCCATTGAAATACCTATTAAGTAGAGCCACTTTAACAGGAAGACTTGCAAAATGGGTAATGATCTTAAGTGAGTTTGATATTCACTATATAGATCGAAAAGCGATTAAAGGACAGGTCATTGCAGATCAGTTAGCTAAAGCTCCTTTACAAGAAGACAATCCAATGCATATTGAGTTTCCTGATGCAGATGTCTTTACAGCAACAATTCAGAGACCGTGGGCATTATACTTTGATGGATCTTATACACAATATGGCTCGGGGGCAGGGATTCTTTTTGTTACACTTGAAGGACATACCATCTCACGATCATATCGGTTGATGTTTCCTTGCACAAATAACATAGTAGAATATGAGGCATTACTCATAGGATTAAAGATAGCTTTGGAATGGCAGATTACAGAGCTGGAAGTTTATGGTGATTCACAACTTATCATTAATCAAATTAATGATGACTATCAAACCAAAGATGATAAGTTGCTACCATACAAAAACATGGTGGATGATTATAAGAAATATTTTGTGTCAATCAAATTTTCACAAATATCAAGAATTGACAATAAAGCTGCAGATGCAATGGCTACCATTGCTTCTTTATTACAAATATCAGAAGATCAAACCAAGTATGAATTCTTGGTGGAACAATTGTTTTCTCCTGCATATGATAATCCTGAAACCCAAGTTATATGTCATTTGACTGGTTCTGATTCACCCTTATATGGCAAAACTTATACCTATTTGAAAGATAACATCTTGCCTTCAGATTTATCCCGAAACCAAAAACGGAATTTCATTCGTCAATCATCCCGTTATACTTTAATTGCCAATATCCTTTATAGACGTGGTCTTGATGGTACACTCCTTAGATGTCTTGAACGTGATGAATCTGAAAAAGCCTTACAAGAGGTTCACGGTGGTATTTGTGGAACTCACTCAAGTGGTTTGACCTTAGCAAAGAAACTTGTTAGAATGGGATACTATTGGCCTACCATGGAGCAAGATTCTTTTACTTTTGTTAAGAAGTGTTCTAAATGCCAGATCCATGGGAATCTTATTCATGCACCTGCACAAGAATTGCAGCCTTTTATTTCAACATGGCCTTTTTCTCAGTGGGGATTAGATCTTGTTCGTAAAATACATCCTTCATCGTCAAATGGTCATAAGTTTATCATCACAGCTACTGAGTATTTTACAAAATGGATTGAATTTGTTCCTCTAACAATAGTGACTGGTAAATAGATATCTTCATTTATCCTGAATTACATTATTTGTAGATATGGAATTCCTAATTCTATTGTTACTGATAATGGAAGACCTTTTAAGAATCAGGATGTTGATGAACTTTGTGAAAGATTTCATATCCAACACAGGTACTCTACACCTTATTATCCACGGGGTAATGGTCAAGCAGAAGCTTCTAACAAAACCATTTTGAAGATATTGAAGAAGACAGTAAATGATGCTGGACGAGATTGGCATGTTCAACTCAACCCAGCTTTGTGGGCATATAGAACTAGTATTCGCACACCAACAGGAGCTACACCATATGCTTTAGTCTATGGAGCAGAAGCGATCTTACCATTGGAAGTTGAAATACCTTCGCTTAGGGTTTCACTTAAGGGATTGATAAGTGATGAAGACTATCGAGTTTCTCGCCTTCAAGAACTCGAACTGTTAGATGAAAGACGCCAACATGCAGCTGATCACTTGAAAGGTTATCAACAAGTCATGTCTCGTAGTTATAACCACAGAGTTAAACCACGGGCATTTCAAGTGGGTGACTTAGTTTTGAGGGAAAATCCACGTAATCAGCAAGATAGAGACAAGAAAGGCAAATTTGAACCTAATTGGCTTGGTCCATTTGTTATTATAGCAGCATATGGTTCTGGAGCATATCAGTTATCCACATCAGAGGGGGACCTGTTTGAAGAGCCAACCAATAGTATTCACCTTAAGAAGTTTTATGTCTAAAAAGTCCTGAAAAAAAATCATAAAAAGTCCTGAAAAAAATCATAAAAAGTCCTGAAAAAATCAAAAAAATCAGAAAAATCTTGAAAAAGTGCAATAAAAACAAGTGGTGAAAACTTGGCAAACAAGCGCTACTTGTGATCGAAATGAGCTCCTCCATTTATTAGTTTATGTCTTATTTTCACTTTAGGCATCATTCATCCACGTCTATCATCTGTAAATATCTTTCATTATCCATACCATGTAGTGGGAATCTTTAGGTTTCATCATGGCTTGATGAAATTTGTACATATCTTTTATCTTTAGGTTGTGTTTACATTGGGGGCAAAACGCAGAAACATACAAGAGAGGGGCAACGAGCTTTCAAAATATCACAAGCAGACAAATAACAGCTTGACAAAACAAAACGAACATTGTCAAATCAACTCAATCACAAACATGTTTATGCCAATAACATGATCCAAACAACTATCGAAGTGAGAATATCAATGATGATAACCAAATTGGATGATCTTAATCTAAATAAATGTTTGAAATGCCTTAAACAGGATTTGAATGGTTGTTTGATTTTCTATCATATCTCTGGAGTAATTCGATGATGTACTGAACTAGAAAAGCAAGGAAGGAGTATGATTTTTCTTTGTCTTCTGTTTGTGAGGAAAATCATTAGTACTATGCAAATTGGTTGCGAGACATGCTCTACTATGGATCATGGATGACATTTCAGAATTTGCATGGGAAAAGGGTTAACTCTTGTCTGTTTATGCAAGCAATACTCAGGTCATCTTGGTTCAATTATACCTAGATGCTTGTATTAACTTGCTATATCAAAAATCATGAAAGCAATACTCAAGTCATCACTGGTGCTAACATACCCTTTGATGCTTGTATTAACTTTCAACATTTCAAAGCTCTATGATGATACAAAAAGCATGTATAAGCTTTCCAAATGGCAATATTGTATGAATGTCCTGCATGGTTAGTATAGGTTGCATTCATGTTAGAATTTGCATCTTGCATTTATAGATTCTTAAAAAAAAAAAAAAAAATCAAAGATTTATATCTCCTCAAATATGACTGAGTATATTTTGACGTTCACAAAACATCATACATTCATTCATTTATCATAAACATCATTTCATAAATTATTGCATTAGAAAAACATTTATCATAAACATCATACATTCATTTATCTCATACCATCATGTATATAAATATCATAAATCATGAAGCCATCATATAGTACACATCATATATATATATCATGTAAAATCATCACTGCATTTCATATATTTCAAAAATGAATGTCAAAATGTACAAGGATGTCAAAATACAAATGATATAATATCATCAAAAATGTGATCATCTCACGGTGTATACAAAATGTCTCAACAGAATGTCATGAAAGAGATCATATGCAATGCACTAGGCAGAGCTATCCTGTGATGGAGCTGGCCTAGGACCTGTACCACCTGCCCCTGATGGACCTGTATCACCTGCCCCTGATGGACCTGCTCCGCCTGACCCCGGTGGCCCTCTAGGAGGTAATGGATGTGTCACACCCCTGCTGGTAGTACGAGAGCGACCATGAGTAGATCGTGACTGAGTGTAGCTCTCTCTGCTGTACGGTAGGGGGCGCATCATGATATGCAGTGCTTACGATAAAACTACGCCTCTCGGTAGCCCTAAGTAACCTCTCTCATCATATCACGGAAAAGTGCTACTGCCACTCTCACGTAGGCTATCACGCTGGACCCAATGGCACGCTCACCTCGTGTCTAGGCTGCATCTCTCTCGGCAGTGATAGAAGTCACCTGACCCTACAACTGTGAAATCAAGGCCTATGCCTGTGATAGCTGAGCCTGTAAGCTCTGTACTATGCTCTGCAAAGAAGATATCTGACTCGCTACTGTCGGATCCACTGACGGGGATGGGTCAGTATGCCTCATCCGTGGTCCACCTCTGCCTGCCCTACCTCCTCTACCACCTCTCCTACCGCCTCTCCTGCCACCCCTACCATCATCACCATCATCTCCATCTGAATCATCATCTCCACTACCCTCCTCGTCATCACTGTCCTCTGAATCGTCATCACCCGACTCTGAGTCTCTCTGTCGACGTCTCTGTCCAATGACAGGAGCGACAGCCTCATCAGGATCAAACATACGTAGAGGAGGATGTTGTAGAACATACTGCACATACTCTGGTGTCGCCCCTGCATCCAGAACATCCGCCTGGTAGTCCCACATCTGTGCACCTAAACTGAGGAACTCTGCAACAGCTGCATCATAAGAGATCCGTGGGCCCCACACTGCAAGCTCTGCCTGTCGCCGCGCATAAATAGCTGAACCAACAGGCATACCCTGAGTCCGACCAAACTGTCGCAATACATGTCCAGCAAGAAATCTCTCCAAGATCCATGTGGTCCGTCCAATCAAAAATCTGGAAGTGCATACAAAAGGCATCTCCCTCGCATCCTCTGGCCATGGCTCACAATCCAAATATGGCCTCCAGCATACTGTATCCAAACTATCTAATAGCCGCTGCCAATACACTAGTTTTCCTAGTCTAGGCTGAGCAATAATATGTGAATATCTCCATCTGTATGGTCGACCAGGTGGATGATCTCCTCGAGTCAATGGACGTAACACTGCAAAATGCTCCCATGCCCATATCTATAATAATGAACATCCGACAGCAAAACTCTGGCCTCTACCATATACAATGTGATGTAGCTCGTCATATAAGTGGGCTAGCATACAGGTACCCCATGCATATCGTGTGCCCTGCATCACCATGCTCTCTAAGACACGACCCCATCCGATCGCGAACCTCTTCGACCTATGGTCGGGGCACAACACACCTCCAATGAATCCTGCAAGTACAGCCGGTAGTGGTGGATAGGCATCTGTAATCTCACCCCATGGGATGAAGTACCCAGCAATCTGATCATCTCTGAATATCCGTCTCAAAGCAAGAGTACCTCCCGCCTCTCGTCTGTCAAAAACAACAATCTCTCCCATCACTGGGATCCGTAGGATGCGATATACGTCCTCGGGAGTCACTGTAATCTCGTCGGTCGGTAAATGAAAGGTGTTGGTGTCGCTATGCCACCGCTCTACAAGTGCTGTCAATAGAGCCCTATTGAGGCGAACCTCGGGCATATCAAGTAATGAAGTCAAACCACAAGCATCGATCACATCTCTATCAGACTGTAATAAATGTGGAATCAATGACCATGTGCTCGGGAAAGTCTCTCGTACCTGCAAGACACCTAGTCTCTCCTGTTCACATACATCATCAAAACAACATCAATATCAAATCATCTTAACATATCAATGAATCAATCAAATTATTTGTTTTTCATCATCATGGAACGCAAATAATCAACATCAAGTTTCTTTCTAACAACTTTAGGAGAAAACTTATCTATCCTATTTGTTTTTAACAACTTTAAAAACAAATTTATCAGCTACTATTTGTTCTCCAACAATTTGGGAAACAAATTTATCATGTGGAACAAAAAGCGCTACAGAACTAATTGTGGGCGCTACAAAATTCCTTATCAGCGCTAAAGAAAATTTTGCGCTACAGAATCAATCAAGAGCGCTACAAAACTTATCATATGCGCTATGAAATATTTTGCGCTACAAGACATATCAAAAGCGCTGTAATATATTTCAAGTGCGCTAATAAATCAATCGCGCTACAATACATATCATATGCGCTACGAAATAGTTCACGGGCGCTACGACATTGTATGCGCTATGGAAAATTACAAATGCGCTACGATACGCCTTAAGGGCGCTACAATATTAAATGCGCTACAAAAATTATTGCATGCGCTACGATAAACTTTAAGGGCGCTAAAACTCAAAGTTTTTAAATTAAAACATTAAAAACGTGCACAAAATGAAATTTTCAACAGACAGGGATTTACGAGACACATACCGGAGGTCCGTAGTGCACTGGCTGCTGATGACGTCGGATACGCTCGAAACGGTGCAGGTGAACTTGAAGTGCCATGATTATCCACTCAGAGCTCAATATTTGCAAATTTTACTAGGTTAAAATTGAAAATGACATGGAAAATGACATTTTTAACCTATATAATGGAAAAATTGGGGCATTTTATCATATTTTCACATACCAGGGGCAATTTCTTCATCAAATTTTCATTTCACGTTTTTCCACATCAATTTCTTCATATCATTAGTTTCGAACGATAAATCGATATCTTTAAAATCATCAAAATTCAAAAATTCAAAAAAATAAAAAATAAAAAAATAAATAAAAAAAAATTCAAATATCGATTCATCGTTCGCGGGGGCATACATCTATCAACATTTCAAATCAATATTTGGGGAAAAATTTCAAAATTCTTTGAAGTAATGCATAAAACACATCACTTCAAAGAGGGGCAAAATGTATACACTTAAAAATGGTCATATCACATTGTCTGGTAATTAATTAAATATTTTTAATATTTAATTAAAATCTTTTGATTCTATCTACGTATAAATAAATTTAAATAATTTATTTATATTGTTCATGATTTCATTTCAATTAGATATTTAATCACCTTTTCATATTCATTTCTTAATTAATTAAATAAATGTTACAATTTATTTATATTAATTATCATATAATCTTAGTTTGAATATTTTATTCAAATAAAGATTAAAATATTATAATTCTTCTAAATATCATTTGTGATTAAATATTCTAAAATATTTGATTATTTCCTCTAAAATCCAATATTCATTTTTAAATCATTTCAAAATTCCTCCAATTCAATTCAAAAATCTATTCATAATTAAATATTTCCAAAAATATTTAATTAAATTCTTCTAAATATTTCAAAAATCTTCTAAAGTCACATCATGATTAAATATTACAAAATATTTAATTAATTCTTCTATAGTTTTCAAAAATCAAATATCAAATATCAAAAGCAATAAATGAAATTAAATAAATTTAAATATTTATTTAATTTGGGATTTATCTTCAACTCCCGGGAAACAAACTGCCAAAACAAAAATTTAAATTTCTCTGTTCCTGTGCAGGTTTGTTCCCGTGGGTTGAAGACAAGCTTCCATTCTTCTCTCCAACCTCTCAACCTCCCCCATTTTCTTCTCCAACCTCTCAATCTCTCACCATTCAAACTTACCAGACAATTCATAGCCATAGATTCTTGCCAGCAAGGATGAAGCCTGCAAAAATCTATAAATACAGCTGCCGGGAGCTCCAAAAGATATAGAATTTAGAAGCAAGTAA
>VDFB02167471.1:0-10633 GCA_007258455.2 Sequoia sempervirens
ATGAAAATAAGTGTTACAAATCAGAATATTAAGCAAGATTAAGAACTGCTGCCAGTACTACTGTCAGCTTACAATATGATAGAGAAGTCGCCTGCCAAGAGCATAGAGTTAGAACAATTCAACGAGCATTTAGATATAGAATTCTCCTTGCTTAATGGAAATACCAAACTGATTTCTTCTCTCAAAAACCAGATTTAAAATTCTGATCAAATCAGATCTGCACCTTTAAATGCAAAACCAGCAACCCTAAAATCCACTAAAATGCTCACAACTCGCTCAATACTTGTCAGAATGACATGAGACTTGATGCAAACGAATGCTAGGATGATGACAATGAAGACTAGACAAAGAAACAGCTGACAAATTGAAGTATTTTTTTTTTTAAACGCTTGCCAGGTGGAACAGAATGGTACAACCTCTAGAAATGTTCTACCAACAAGATAAAATCAGATTCTTCATTATAAATCACCAAAATTTGCACAAATGGGCGCCTAGGGCATAGAAATGGTTCTAGCCAATACCCAGAACGAATATATTTTTATTTTTTGACTTATGAGCAAAAACAACATGCAGCTATACTAAATCAGCAACTCCAGAACTTCATTAACATGCTAGAAATTGAACTACAAATGCAAAACTTACTACAAAACACTCAACTAAGCAAACCTCTCCACTCGGTGCTGTCTCTCAAGCACGAAGTCGAGCCCAGACTAGGAGGCATTCATTCCTCGAAGCAATTCCGCAACCATTTCGGCAGCATAACATTAGCATAGACCAAAGATGTGAAATGATGCTCAATGCCTCCTTTTTATAACTTCTTGTTGACTTCTTGAAACCCTAAACTCTTCTTCAAGTCAAAACCCTAATTCCCTTCATGAAATGGCGTCCTTTTTCCTTCAAATTCAATATTGACCATTTTAATTAAATTCAATATTTTAATCAAATCATCACCTTGATAAATGCGCCCAAATTAACTTGCATTGACTTTGGAGAATTCATCAAATATTAAATATATCCTTAATGATGGCGCCACCCTTTGAGTCCACCTTTTAAAATGACATTAGGTCATTCGACTAGGCCAAGGTGATAAAATAACATTTAAATTATAATGTTATTTTTTAAGTGAAATGAGCTCAACTTCCCAAAACTGCATTTTGAAACCCGAAACTGAATACGCCACTTGAGTCAACTGAAGGGGAAGGTCAACTGCTGAGACCATCCTATTTACTGCCAAAAATAGAATTTACTAAAAATAGTAAATTCCAGAAAATGCTCGGAATGCCGAGATGAACATACCCCTGCGAAGCTCTCTGAAAACCCAGAAAGAATCCGCCATTGAATCCATCATCCCTGAACAAGGACCTCCTCAAAAATAGGAAACCCTAAGTTATCTTCCGACTAGCCTTCGGGTTCCCAAAGAAAAGGCCAATGGTTATTGGAAAGATCAGGTTTGAGAAGGGGACATTCTGACCGCCATTGCATTGACCTCATATTGGAGGATCTTGGGAAGCTCCCATGGATCAAAACATGTGTGAATTCCGCAAAAAACATTTGCAAATTTGTATACAATCACACATGGGTGCTTAACCTTATGAGACAATACGCGGGATTAAGGGAGTTGGCTCGTCCTGGCATCACTAAGTTTGCAACAAATTTTATCACATTGCAATCCTTGATTCGGTCAAGGGCAGCTTTAAGGCGCATGTTTGTTGGTGAGGAGTGGTCTTCCTCATCCTATGCTACAAGCACTGCAGGGATTGTTGTGGCTGATTGCATTTTTTATGAGCCAGGGTTTTGGACACCAACGGAGGAGATTGTGAAGGTAAAATTTAATTCTTCATTATGTTTTACTTTTAAGTTTTAATTTTTATTCATATTTTACTTTTATTTGTTTATTTTCGTTCACAACTTCACGCTTACTTAAGTTAATGTTTGCACTTTGCAATTTATCGAGCCCTTGGTAGTTCTCCTACGAGTTGCTGATGGGGAGAAGCCCGCAATGGGCTACATATATGAGGGCATGGATAGGGCCAAAGAGGCCATTAGATCCGTCTATGGTGGAGTTGAGGAGAAGTATTGTCCCATTTGGGAGATCATTGATCAAAGATGGCACCACCAACTTCATAGGCCCATCCATGCAGCCGCATGTTTCCTAAATCCAGCCTTCCAATTCAGCCATGATCTACATGCAGATAGAGAGATTCTTAGTGGGCTCTACTCGACGATAGAGCGGATGTTGCCTACTATTACTACACAGATAGTGCATGAGATACATGCCTTCACTAAGGCACAAGGAGACTTCTTTGCACATCATTTGTGCAAAGAGAGTAGGACGACATTACAGCCAGGTAAAAATATATTTAAGGGCATAATTTTCATCTTTTTATATTATAATTTATTATTAAATGTTGAACTTGAAACTTGAAACTTGAAAATTAAAGTTGGAAATGAGATTGATTTTGTTTATTTTTCTCATTTCAGATAGTTGGTGGAACCGATACACCGAACCTTCAAAAAGTTGTCATTCGTATATTGAGCCAGCCATGCAATTCATCTGGTTGTTAGCGCAATTGGAGTATGTTTGAGCACATACACTCCAAGAAGCGCAATAGACTATCAGTGGAGAGGATGAATGATTTGGTGTATGTTCATTACAACCTTCGCCTAAAATACAAGAAGATTTTTTACCATGACTCCACCCCGATCAAGCTAGAGGATGTTGATCCACAATCTGAGTGGATCACTGAGGCTACAGATGCAGTATTTAGTGACGAGGACCTTGATTGGTTGGACCACGTAGAAAGAGAGGCTGAGGTTGTAGCCATGGTTGAAGAGGAGGCTAGAGTACGAGGAGACACCGTTGCTGTTGGTGAGAGTGGCATGGGGCCTTACGAGCAAGAAAACTATGGTTCGCGAGGCTGCCTCGTGCTTTCGAGGACCTTAGAAGCCTTCGTAGGAAGGATGCTAGCTCCACTAAGCCATAGACTTGTGGCTATTTTTTTGATATTTCATATTTATATGGAACATTTGATGTCATGGATTTCATATTCCATGAGTTTTGTATATATTTGACTATATTTATATATCTAAGTATGTTATTTCCTTCAGCAACTCAACTACAATTTGTGTACTTTATACTTATGTGATCATTGTATACTTGTGTATGTGATCAAATTTGCTTCTATTTAATGATGTTATTGTGTCTTTAAGGTTTATTCAATAAAGGGTGCTTGAAACAAGTTTTAAATCCTTAAAATCTCTAAATTTCTAGGGTTTTTCAGCTTTTTTCCATTTTATTAGGAGGCTTGTGGCCAATTCTAGGTGCGGTCACAAGTGCAGTCTTGCTACTATGGTTAATGGTGTCTTTTCTGGAGTTGAATGTTGGCCAATGTGAGAAGGAGAGTATTGGGGTTTTGATAGTTTATGCATTTGGTATCTTCCACAGGAGTTGTATGTGCTGCTCAATGTATGACACTGGAAGGGACCTTATATGAAAGTATGTCAGGTCTGATTTCAATTATTATTATATGCTAAGATGATTTGTAATGGTTCAATATGATAAGTTGCAAGTCCATGTCATTTCCTTTCAATGCAATGTTATTTCTATAAATACCACACATGTTGAATGGAACCTTGAAACAAAACTAATCTGCAATCTACATCATACTCAGTAAACAAACAAAAAAAATCAGGGGTGGTTATTACAAGAGCAGGCTAAGTTGGTACAAATGGGAAAGTTGAAGTCTTCCAAATCACATGCTCTTATTGTATCACAAGGCACTAGAGATCAGAAGGCTTCAAATGGCAAAGGAAAGAAACAAAAACACAACAATTCCAAGTCACATGAGAAATCCAAGAAATCACATTCACATAATACCTTTGATTCTTCTTCCTCTTCTAAGGGGGGCTCATCTAAGAAGGATTGACCAAAATGTGCATCTAAGAAGAATAATATACAATTGCCTTCATCTATGCTTCAAGTTCATCCTCTTCTTCCACTTCAGATCCTTCACAATCAAGGTCAACCACCATGGCACGTGGAGTAGACACGATGAGAGACCATGCTCTCTTCGTATCCACGAATCTTCAGTGCAACCGATGGCTTCTTGATTCAAGAGCCTCTCATCATATTTTTTCATCTTTGAGTATGTACTCTTCATATGAGGCTTGCACATTACCCCATATTTTGATCGGGAATAACACTTATATGAGTGTTACTAGGAAAGGATCTATATATGTTGATGATGGCACATTTCATGATGCACTTTGTGTCCCTTCATTATCTTCCAATCTTTTTACCATCTACCAGATAACTCACAGTGGGGCAAGAAATACAGTAGATTTCACACCTGATGCAATGCTTATTGAAGACCTACATAGTAGATAGATTGTTGCAATTGGAACAGTTGATCATAACTCTTGATTGTATGCATTCTTTCATTTTGCTCCGGATGAGCTTGCACTACCATTGGCTGGTCTACACTCTCATGCATCTAGACTGGATTAGATATCTAAGGAGAAGTTTGGTCGATTGAACCTATGTTTACTTCCTTCATCCACCTTGGTTCATGAGACCTATGTTGAGCTTCCTCCTCCCACACCTCCTGCATCTTCAAAGATCAGCTCACTTCAGCAAGATGTTTCTAGTCTTTCAATTTCAACTTTGTTGAATCACTACTTGCCAGACATTGCAGAGTTATCATTGATTCACACATTGCAAATATTGGGGACATACTAGAGGATATTCACTTCCTCTTTGATGATAGCTACAACACACCTATCATCACTTCACCATTGCCTTTGGAGGTTGTTCTACAAGTATCTTCACAATTGTTTGGATTTGTTTCAACTGATTTGGCTTCTTTTGATTGAGACATGTGGACCCCCGAGCATTTTTCGACGATGCCCATCATGAGAGCTCTTCTCGTGAGAGATATTCTTCTATGTTCGCCATTGGATGTGTTTCTTCCTAAGGGGAGGAACAATGTTTGCCGATTTTGAATCATCTTTAGGATTCTTCTTCATGCATTCACTTTCGGCAGAGGAGCTACTTCCTTATGGGAGGGATTCATTGTCTCTTCTTTTCTCTCCTATGGGGGGCTTTTGATTGTACTTATGTGACTGAAACAACACTTGGGAGGACATTTTGAGTCCTACATTCTTTTGTCACATGTACACTTTCAAAAAAAAAAAATCTCTTTTGAAGAGGAGTTTTTTTCCCATGAGGCTTTCTCATTTTCTCCGGTTATGAGAGATTTTAGTTGCTTGTACATTTGTTTCTCATCAGGCCTTGTAGCCGGGACCTATTTCGCATCTATCATTGCATTCTTCATTAGGTTTTTAGCTTCTCCCTAAGTTGATCTTAAGGGTGGTGTGAGTAATAGGTTAAGTACCTAATTAACTAATTAATCATCATTAATTAATTAGGCCCCCTTCTACTTTAATTACTTAAGCTAAACTTAGGAATTGATGTTTTATTATTAAATTGGCTAAATATAGCACATGTTGTCTCATTACATAAGATGGTGACATTTGACACAAGATAATTTAATCCTTGCCTAGGGTTTTAGATCTAGGGTTTCTATCTCCTTTTCATACGGATTGATCATTCATTGTAATCATTAATTCAAGTTTATACATCAATAGAATTCTCAAGTTGTTGAGTAAATCAATTGCTTTGATCTCTTCTTTGTGATAGGATAATTGCTTGCAAGTGATTTATGAGAGTTGTGGGGTTCAATCATCAACTCCAACAATTTTCCCATTATTTTTGCATTATTTTCAGTCCTCTTTTACACATCTTTGCTCTCCATCTACAATTTTAATAAAAAAATTCACTCATTGGCTTGTATCCTCAAAGGATCTGAATGTGGCTTCAACATCTTCAATGTTGGAGCACTCAAACTCGTCCATTCCTTCCTAGGCAACTCTAATATGATTTCTTACTGTCAAGCCAAGAACTTCAACTCGCCATTTATCTTGACCTAAAGCATGCAACCAAGAATCAATTATAGATTTATTGTGCTATGTTTTCATTAGAGATACAGGGTCTACTGAAGGGACAAATGTGAATATGGTAGAACATCATGCCCTTCTATGGACTCAATTGTTAAAATAATCAATTAAATATAGAGGAATATCGCCTTTGACTACTAATTATTTGCTCAAGATCATATCCACTTAAGTTCACCCAATGTTGTTCTACCACCTCTTTTGGGCAAGGAATCCTACACTCCTCTCTTTGATGACCTTAGTCCACTTGCCAATCTCCCCAATTGTCCATTAAGGCAGCCCATGGCACAATAGGCCTTGCTTTGAGAAACACAAGCAAACATTTATCTCAATGCTCTATCTACATGTTTTCATCCAGTATGTTATGGTCCTTGCTCAATCTTGTTCAATCAATCCACTAGCAACTTTTTGTATTTAGTTATTATGCATTAAATAGGTTAAACCATAGCTAGTGAATTCGAACTCAACAAAAACTTGGTAGACCAAAATTTGCCTTGAACCTGACAAAATTCAACAACTTTTAAAAATACTATGTATATTCCTTAAAAAGACAAATTTTATGCAACATATATTTTTCCCCAAAAATTTTCATGTTTAGGGTTTAGAGTTTAGTTTTTTCTCAAGGATTTTAATTGTTTTTCTTGCATATTTTCCATGTTTTTCTGCTCCAACTTATTGTCATTCCACATTCAACATGTTTACATTGTGAACTCACATAAAACAGTTTTGTCGAGCAGCAAGTTGGGGTGCAAGTTGCTTGCTTTTCATAAAACCTTGTGAACTCAGAAAATTTGCAAACTATTCGTTAGACAAATATTAGTATCTTGATGTATATTTTGCGTACAAGACTTTCACTCTCTCAATCTGATGTTTTGGTTGTTTATCAAACAGTAGTCATGATGTTTCAAAACCATAACTATTTACTTTTCACATGTAAGCAAAGGGGATATTCACCCCAAATCCTTATTTAACTAGCAAAAAGATACAAATTAAGAGCAAACTTTCAAATAAAATTGCACTACAATGGTAACTTTAAAATTCTTTACCAATTAGCGTATAGTTTCATTCATCATACATCTATGATCTAGACAAAGATTTGTTTAATAAATATCAATGGATTGGCACATAATTGCATGTGTTGCTCATCTAAACTTTGGACACCTATTGAGCAATGCAAAAATTAATTCATGCTTGCAACAAGTTGCAAAGCATTTGGTGAACTTGGAGTGGACCGATCGGGATTTAAAAGCCAATTAGCAATTTGAATTTGATGATTTTAACTACGTGTCCCAAAACTGACTTTAAAAAATAAACTAGTTGTGAACCTCTTGAAGTTGCCACGTGTTGTAAGCATCTAACCACATAGAATCATATGGAAAACAACAAAGAATGTCTTATCTTTCAAGCAAGTTTTTCATAAGTTGTCTTCCATTAGTTCTACATTTGGAAAACACTTATTCAAGATACATTGATGTTAGGGTGAAGTTAAGGAAATTATGACTACAATTAACCCCAAATATTCGAGTCAACTGCACTAGAAGAGAGGAACCTTAAAAGCCCAATGGAAAAAAAAATTATGGCTGCAACAATTTGCAAAGGATATATACTAGGATGATTAACTTCAATCTCCATTTGAAGCTATTAAGTGTTTAAATGAAAGGAATGACATTCTAAAATACATTACCAAGTTGAAAAATGTGCCTAAGGAGATTAAGGTACCTCCAATAAAATATACTTTTGTTGTAATGTTACACCTATTAATAAGTTTACTTAGGATATTAGGAATAATTAAGTTCTCTCATTCAAGTAGCTAATAAGGACATTTGCACACCTTGACTTCATGTACACAAGTGCCATCACTACCTCATCAATCCTTGATCGACAACAATTAGTCGCCACCTTAATTTAATCAAGGCCACCTCTATCTTAGTCAAATTGAATCAACTGCTCCATTGATTGGCTATCACACTCTTGACCTCTTAGACTAAGTTAATCACCTCTCAATTGGGAGTGATTGATAGTTGAACTCGTGACTTCTTGGACATGTCATCTCCTGAGCTTATGCATCCAAGAGGCCTATATATGTAAGCAATCTTTTGTGTTATTCCTTTTATTCCTCAATATTGGAACAGTTGTTATTCGCATTCTACATCATTTCTCTATTTGCTTGCAACTTTTGTAACATGTCTCCCCTCACCCGAATCTTGGCTGATGTGTTTGGATTCTAATTGGATCTTACATGGCATCAAAACCACAAGGTGATCTAGAGCTTGTTTTCATCCTATGTCATTTCAAGATTGAAGCTTCAATGAAGATACCAACATCTGGTGCTTCCCAGCTCAAACCAGACTACACCATTGCATCCAACAAACATCAAACCCTATGAGTCAACTGAAAATTTTTCGAGTTTGAAGAAAAGTAACCAAAAGCCAAAACATTATGCACGAGGCACACGTTGCACAAGTGAATCTCCAAGGTTGGCATCATCCATTTGCAATTGCATAGTTAGCAATTATCTAGCAAGTAGGTGAGGTAAAAATAATTTATGTAGATATTTCACAAATCTAAGGTTTTCTTGCCAATAGAGGGAATATCCCCCTACAACCACATACCCTGATTTCAAGTTTGATATTTTATTAGAGCACCTTTATGGGTGTGTGCCCACCTTAATCAACCACTACCTAAAAGATCCATCTAGCCACCCAATGTTGCCATCTTTAGCCACCATATAGGTTGTGGCCCTTACAAATCCAAGAGCTCATTTCTAAGAAGATCCACAAACCCTTGCCTATGATATGCCCTTAATCTTAGAGTATACTTAGGATTATGAGTAATCAGCTTGTCCCTACCTTAACTCGTAATTAACTCACGTTATCATTATTATATTGTTATTTAGTTATTTAGGTCGGTCTAAGGCTCATATACGGTTATTTGAATCAGCCTAGTGATATCCTAGGCATAAGTAGGGTATATATAGGAGGTAGTGAGTCTTATTTGTTCATCAAATTGTGAATTGTGTTCTCATTGGAAATATTTGGAGATTTGCCCCCTCAAATTGGCTTGTTATTCTCAATTATTATCAAGTATTTTCACCATATTTCATATTATATTCTACTCTTGTGCAAGTTATTTCATTAAAAGCGGTATAAAAACATGATCTTGGCACTGTGTAGGCAAGGCATATTTTTCAATCTTGGAGATCATTTTGTAAAGCGCATATCTTCCATATTTTAGTGAGTTTTTTTTTAGTAATGGTAGATATTGATATTTAGCGTATTTTATTCCCATAAGCTAAATAATGGAGTTATAAGGGAATAATAATTAAATTAATTATTTTAAAGTTCTCTATTTTAAATTAAACCACAAAGATAACTTTATTTTGACTAATTGAATTAAAGTGACAAATAAAAAATAATAAATATTATAAAGTCACTTTATTAAATATTATAAAGTTACTTGATTAAATATTATAAAAATCACTTTATTAAAAGTGTGCTTCTAGAAGATTTGAGGAGGTTGTTTCTTATTCTCCTAGAAGACTCTATTGAGCCTTTAAAAGAGACGAGAGCAAGTCATTTGGACATCTTGGTTTTGGTATTTTCTATCAAAGAAATTTGGAGAGCTTGTGTATTGCAGGTTCAGCTCTTCTAAGGATGAAAACACTTAGAATTTAGTGGTTTGGACAAAAAACCTACACCACTTGGATAGGTAAATCCACCCAAGGTTTGCCATTGAGCTTATTGCAAGTTCTAATGCCCAAAATTGAAATTTTTGCTTCATAGAGGCATTTTGTAAAAGTGGTTAAAGTCTTGTAAAAATTGTTGTCAAAGTCAAAAATTCTAAAAATAGACTTGAATTAGGGTTTTTTGGGTTTGTTGTCAAACGGATGTTGGAAAAATTTTCTAAAAATAGAATCTTTGTTTCCAGGGCTCTAACCAATTTTGATTGGTTAAAAATACTTCCCGATCAGGTCAGTCCAGTTAGAATTGTCAAAAGGTTAGTATTTCTCTGGTGGATCTATTCTGCTTTTTCAAAAGGTAAAACATGAGCTCTGAGGTCATCAATGGAGGAAGGTCAGCTACCAAGTTTCCGATTCAAAGTCTCAAATGCTGCACAGATCGATCAACGTCGAAAAATGCACGAAAAACGATGAAAGGAGGCAAATCTAAAAATAGTGAAAATTGTGAAAAATATTCTAACACTGGAAAACCCAGGCGCCTTATTTCAAGAGAGACACCTAGCAATCAATGCCTTAGCCATTCTTTTTAGCTTTCGTCGATCGGTGCACAAGAAAAGATGAACGCAGTTGGAAAACACGAAGCGGAGAGCGGAGCAAAATAAAAAATTGAAAATCATGAAAATAAAACTAAGTTTGGGATGTCTAGGTGCCCTTTTTCAAGGAAGGCGCCTCGCATTTCATGCCTTAGAAAATTTTACTCATTTTTCAGAAAACGTGCAATCTCCTCCGTCAGCCCAGTTCCAGTTGCGTAGAAAGTAGTTAAAAGAAGTTTTTAAGGTTTGAAAAGCTTGAGGTCATCTCAAATATGTTCAAGTTCTTCAACGAATCCATCATCTAGTTCAGAGGATCCATTAGATGGTGAGAATTATAGATCAAACGGAA
>VDFB02167472.1:0-14919 GCA_007258455.2 Sequoia sempervirens
TCTAATAAAAAAATCATAACTAATTTTTTACTTGCAATTTTTTTTTTTTAAAATGTGACACATCTAGACATGTTTCTTGTTGGTGTTTTTTAATGAACCAAACTTGATATCATCAATTACCTATGAATTTTCCAAATTCAATAGTTGATAATTGTGGGGATTGGCCAACAAGTAGGTGAAAGCTTGCTAGGCTTTCCCTCTACACTTCGGGCTTTGTAAGACCTAGGAGGGTGATCCATATAATGTATCTTATGATACTCTTGTGTCAATTATCGAATACATTTTTGTAATAGATATATCATAAAATTGAAAATTAGTTGAAATCCTTCAAGAATATGGTAAATTTTTTAACAAATTATCACCTAAAGTAGAGAATGGGTAACTTCACATGAAACTTTAAACAATTCAGATTGAATAAATTATATTCTTTATGAATTTGTTCTTTGAATGGTAGGGATGACACAATGACTTCAAAATTAACCAAAGCAATGGAACAATGCATTATCCAAAGGCGGTGAACTTAAATTTGAAATAGACTAAAATATAACAGTAACCAAACTTAGCATTCCAGACTATTATAATACTACATTACAGTAAAATAACTCTAATACTTCATAACAAAGACTACAAGTATCAAATCCTTATATCTAGTCACACAAACCCATGACTTTATTAGAGCAATTTAATTATTTCCTTGAATTAATGCAAAGATAGAATCATACATTCACTTGAAACACAAATGAAGACCAATCAAAAGATCCTTGATAATTTTATTGATAATTTGTATGAAAAAAACATAAGGATAGAATTTTCTTCAGAATCTACACTTTCTCATTCAAATGCTAGTAATATTATACAAAATTATGCCTATTAAAAAAATCAACTTCAAACCTAAGACTCAATTATAATTCCATTTATCTTGCTTGTATTACAAAACTCTTTACATGAGATCAAAACTCTATCAACCAAAGACCCATACAATTCACCTTGAATTCCCTTTTATAAGCCTAAGGGAGCAAAGAAGCTTCAACCCAAATTGTACATTTTTTCACATTTACATTTGACATTCATTTCATTTACATTTCAAACATCCCAAAAGTAGTTATATTTGCATTTCCAAAAGGGGAAAAAACATATGGGACAAAATCCCTTTGCACATTGTTGAAGAAGATAATTCCCACCCTCCAAAGGGCACCCTTTATTGTTGTAGCAACACCAACCACGAGTTAAACATCTTTTTCACGTGCATCTCAAAATTTTGGAAAAAACATAAAAGAAACAAAAAGAAGGAACTCCACCTCCATGTCAACATGCATGTCATCATTTAACTGAGAGGATATAATTTTTGTAATAATTCACCAAAGGGTTAATTTGTAAACTTTTCAAGCCATGTATTACATTCCTCTTGGGTTGTCCATTGTATATCTAGAATTTTTTTCACCTTAGTGTTGTGCTAATTGTACCTAGCATCCATTAGTATTCGAGCCTCTTTCACAAACACATCTATACTAACCTCAATCTTAGTAATTTCATCAAAAGAAGCATTCAACATTTTATAATTTGCAAGAATGGAAACCCCCTTAGCCTTGGGGAGTATATTCATTATTTATTCCTTCCATTTATTGAAATCTTTCCTTTCCCCATTCTCGTTTAGAATCTTTGGCATCCCACTTTCCTCCATATCTTTGAACATTTTCAGTTTGTTTTGGAGTTGAATGCCAATCTTTCCATGGTACACTAATATTTCACCCAATAAATATACTGCCTTCAAAAAATTTGGGATATTTTTTTGAGCTTTAGGATCATCCTTCATGTTCGACATCATTTCCTTAAGGGGTCCAACCCTTGCACTCCACTTGCTCCAGTCATTCTGAAAGGAATTTTGAACTTGAACGTATCTCTTGTGGGCTTTATGAATGCTCTTATATGCCTCCCAAATAATATCAAAGTTGTACACAAACTTAGAAACCATGTGCCTCAAGATACTATCAAAAATACCATAAGTAACTTTTTACAATTTCTTCCTTAGCTTTCTTAACATTGTCCTTTTCTATTTTCAACTCTTAGTTTAGCTAGCTAATCCTCAATGATAAAGTCTCCCTGTCTTGTGATGATAGATCCAATGAAGAAGAAGAAGGAGAAGGAAATTCACTCAGTGATTTACCTACCTATGTAGTAGCCTTCATCTAGGAGAGTGTTGTAACTGTTCTACAATTTATCATATCTTTTTTGAGAAATTTGTGTAGTAGCTACACTCAACATTGTAGCATGTACAGTCAACTTCGTAGCCTATATAAGAGAAATTTTTGTAGCTCTTTTCACCACAACAGTACCAATGAACTCTTCAATTTACTTTACCACCTCAAGATTCCTTTTTCTTGGTTCCATTGACCAAATAGCAAGGGTATACAATTTGGGACTGAAGCTAGAACCAAAATTTTAATTTTCAAAGTGTTCCTCAAACATAGAATCCTTTGTATCCTTTTTTATTACATCTAGTACAATGGTGGAAGTGAGATTCTATCCTAGCAACAACATTACACCATTATATTTGAAAATCTTCCTAGCTTCAATAGGAGTAATTGTTGCTATTTCACTCATTATTTTCTCCTCCTCTTCCTTCTCTACCTCCTTTTGTCGTGAGGGGTGCACACTAGCCTTTGCATCCTCAACTCTCTTTTTAATTTCTTGAATTTTAAATTGAAAAACAACTTCTTTGAATTTCTTAGTTTGGATAATAGAATCATCAATAGTAAATTCTTCACTAGCCTTTACTCTAACATCACCATTAACCCCTTCATCATACTCCCATTTGAAAATTATATCCTCTAGGATGTAGGCATCAAGATCATCTCTTATAGGAGGGGAAGGAAATATCTTTTCCACCTCTTGGTCACTTAGCACATGCTCAATAGACTAATATTCTCCAATCATTTTTGTTGTTGAGTACTCAACTAATGGCTAGTCACCACCCCTTCACCAACCTCCAAAGGCTATTCTTGAGTACCTTGAGCATCTTGTTGATCCTTTACGAATTGAGATTTCTCTACAACCTTCTTGACCTTAACAATGAATTCACCCCTTTGTAATTCCTTTAATTTGGTCATGGCTTGCTCATATGGATTCTCAATTTCATCATATGGACCTACAAAGAATGGATTTTTCTTCATTACATCCTCCTCAATGTCACAAATAGCAATCCACTCTTTCTTCCTTGAAGTTGCAGCAACATCAGTCTAAATTTTTTTGATTATATAATTTGTATACTAAAATGATGTGAAAACCTATAAAAGTCTTTTTTTCACTTTTTTTTGTTTCCAATCCCCTCAAGGTCATAGTCCCTCACCTCATCAATAGGCATTCTGAGGTTACTTAATATTATTCCAAATTTTTCAGAACCTTCCTTAGTAGTAGCAATAAAATAACCAAAGGAGCATTGTGGAGTTATCATAGAATAATTTCTATTATTCCTGAAATGCTCTTTGTCCATGCTGTCCAATTGCCATATAATATTCATAAAATCCATTATGTCATAAACATATAAAGGTATACAATTTGGTGTCACCATGGCTCCATAAACTCTAATCATAATGTAGTGTGAATGCAAGAATCAGTCACCCCAATTATGACCCACTTTAGATCCTTCTCTAAGCTCATGTGGTTGCAACATCTTTATGATGAGTTCCTTGAGACTCTATACAAAGGTTGCACTCCCAAGCTCTCCATGATACCATCCTTCAAAACATTACAAAAAGTAATATAGTTGGAATGTGGGTAGTTTTGATCCTAAATTAATGTCACATCTATACTAGCTTCATAAATTTCTTCCACTTCTGCCCCATCCATAGAATCATATGCATCAATAAAGAATAATGGGGGAAAGACAAAGGGGCTTTACCATCCTTTAATTCAACCAATCCCTTATGCATTTGTTCTGTAATATATGCTACATAATCAAACCCTCTATTTGAATTCCAATTCTAGATGTATGTGATCATTACCATCAGTGCAATGGGTATTCTCTCATCAAATCTCTGAGCCAACACCTGATCTAAAAAATATTATGTATTGTTGAAATAATTTTTGAACTCATCACAGTCAAAAGGTTTGAAATCCTTGGGACCAAAAGACACCTTATCCTTCTTCCTATGCCTAGGAAATACATGCTTTCTCTATCCATATTTGTTTTTCTCATACTCATGGAATAATTTAGAAAAGTATATGCTAATAGTAGCATTAGAGTTCAACTTAGAAACCTCCAAAATTCTACTTCTATATATGTCCAGTAGTGGGGTTCCATTAACACTCTTAATAGTTTTGTCCTTAGCATCATAATGCTTTGCTAACTCTAGAATCAAGTCAACCTCAACAAACATATTGGGCAACACCAGCCTTCCAAGATCAGAACCCCATAAATTATGGGCTAGATGTTTTCCATAACGCCTATTGAAAGCATACAAGAACAACTCCAAACCACTATGAGGCAATGGTACTTCTCCAATTTTAGCTATATTATCAATCAACTTTCTCATCATAACACCTTTTCCAGTAGGTCGTTTGCTAGTTCACTTTCCTCACTCATAAATCTCTTGAGGCTCACCTTCCATGAACCTAGTGTAGTCTCTCTTTTCTTCTTTCTTCTTTGTAGTTCCCTCTTGAGATTTTTGGTTTTGGTTTAACAACCTTGGGATTTTTTTGTTTCGGTTTAGGCACTACCTCTATGGATTCATTAGGTTGATTCATGACTTACACCTAGGGTTTATGAATTTAAAATATGAACTAAGGCCTTCTGGTTTTATACTTATAGGAAACTCAATTTGCAAACTACCAATAGAAACCCTCCTATACTCTACTCAATCTAACCAGAATCTATGAACTCTCACAAAATAAAAATCTTTTCAAAACCCTAAGCCACAAGAATTCACTGAATTAACTACTAATTTCCTCAACTAGTTTAACATAGTCAAAATTTATATAGAGAAGTGCAAATATTGCTTACTTAGGAGAAAATTCATGTTCGATTCTCTGCAAATCCTTCACCTAGATCCCTCACATCTTCTTCTTCTTTGAATCATTGCAATTGTGAGGAAAAATGCACCAACTACCTTCTTTATGGCTCAAGAAAGGAGAAGTTTCACCATTAATGCCTGAAAGAATGCTCATGTGAGAGAACTGGCACTTTAATCATTGAAGTTTGAATTTTAGCCATTGATGTATCCGATTTAAAACTCCATCAATGGTTCTCATTTATCATCATGCTTTACTCTTTTTTCTTTTATCACTTCATTCTATAAAACGGTTGCCCATCAATATTTCATCCTCATATTACTTGAAAGGATCTGTGATGCCTAGGAGTTTGGTGATTTGGAGGAATATTCCACCAAATATCCCTTAACTCTACCATCACTCATCATGAATACTCCTTTTCCTTCGTGTACCCCATCTGTGATATGAATAACATATGGGATGAAATCCTATCCATTGGATTAGATCATCTTCCCTTGACTTTATGTTCCCTCCATCACTCATCACTAATTAGAAGGTGCTTCAGAAAGAGCTTGTAGTGATTCCTTGAGCTCCAACGATGAGAACATGTATTAGAACTGACATTGTTCATCACTGATTCATTTCACAATAGTCGAATCACACTAGCAATGGGAGGATTTTAGCGATGGTTCAATATTTGGCCACGTTTCCTAGCAACAAAATCTATGGTTACAATGGGTGTCACTCTCGACAGTAATTTAAGAAAAAATAGATTAGTGATAAAATGTGCTTAAAACACAAAAAAAACAAGTTTTATCGCTCATCACTAATTTAGAAATGGAAAACGTGAAGCAATGAGTGATGGTTGATGCGTCAACAATAGAAAGGATTGTAATGTTATCACTCATCGCTGATATCGAAACAAAAGAATTGGGGAAATTAGTGATACAATGTAAATGACTTCACATCATACGTCTCTAATATGAAACTTGAGGCCTCATACTTATTCACGATGCAAACAAAACAATGATGCATCGAAGCAGGATCCATTACTTATCACTAATTCAATCTTGATAGTCACAAATCTATGCATGATGGGTGATGTAATGAGTGGTAGGAAATGACTTAAGTGGTAAAATTCTACATGTGCACATTAGTTGTCTTAAAAGAGGGACCAACTAGGGAATGAAGGTGTCAATGATATAAGGTAAAACCAAGACCAATACTTAGATAAAAGATGAATAATTGGCAACTCGAACATAGGAGAAATTACCTGGAGGGAAATATTTGAATATAATCGCAAGACAATAACCCTAGACACAAGGGACCAGTCAATAGATGGATACTAAAGAAAAGTTATTTTTAAAATGATCGAGAACCAACAACAAGTTAATGGAAAAATAAACCAAAAGAAAGGGAAATACACTAAGTAAAACCAACCCCATACCATAAAACCCTAAACCCCAGTGACATAAACCTTAACCAGTGGGAAAAACAAGGTCTATAAGATAACCAAATAATGTTCTAAGACTTAGTGGAACATGAAAAATTTGAGGGTTCCACTAGTGGCTGTGACTGGGGATGCATGCCTCTTGTAGGAATGGTGAGATTCCAAATCTCAAGGTGAAGTAGGCCAAGCACAAAGAAACCCAAAAAAACAAGGATCCGCTTGGACAAGGTAAGAAGACTAGACCAGAGAAAACAAAACTTATATATAGAATATACAAAATTTACAATGTACATGGAGCAAAACATATTTTAAGAGAAATACGGCTTCAAGAACTTTCCATGTGCTGATAGTTCAAGAAGTTCACCTATCAAACTTTGGAGAAAGTAGGAGTCTTCACCATGTGTATTTTCTATCAAATAAGGGCTCAGCCACAGATGGTCAAAATTTCCATGCTTTCCTTTATCTTCAGCCCTGACATTCCACATTAAAACCATACTTCCTACTTCAAACTTTCTCATTAAGGCTTTTCTATCATACAAATTTTTAACTTGCATTTGTAGTTTTCCATTATCCTTTTGAGCCCCTCTTCTCATCTCATCCACTTCTGTGAGAGCTTCAATTTTCTATTGCAACTCATCACATAAATCACCATCATACTCATGAATGAACTTATACATTTTCATCAAATTATTTTCAGACACACCAAATCTAATCAATATGTTCTCTAATAAAAAAATAAATCACCACTTTACTAGTTGCTCTTTTAGTAGGGATTACCTCTATCCATTTGGTAAATTAATATGTGGCAACCAAAATCCATGAATGTCCACAACTAGACTTATCTGATATTTCTCCTATGAAATCAATACCCCACTATTGAGATAGTGGTTGAACTGAGATAGACCTTAATGGCATATTTCTTGAGAATTTAAGTTTCTTAGAGAACCTCTAGTAGGCATTGTTGTGCCTATAGAACACATGCCCTGTTCAGAATGGGGACCCTCTCTTCTCACTTTGTTGGGTCACTTTTTCCTTTGCCTCATTTTTTGTGCCCCCAATTTTGAGTCCTAAGTGGTCATGGAGTCTTAGAGATGTCATTTTGAGTTGACCAGGTTTCACCGCCTTCGAAATTTCTAGGTCTTTCGCCTCTGCGGTGTTCCCTTGGATGTTTTCCTTCAAACCTTTAAGCTGTCATCCTTCACACTATGCGGGTCCGCCCATGCAAGCTACCCTTGGTGGGACATTTTTCCTTCAACACTGTTCCAAATGGCTGACTTAGCACATCCACCCACTTTGTGGTATCTGTGGCTTCTACCGCTGTTTTCTGCACTTACCCGCCAAAAGGCTAACCCTGGACCGTTGTCTGACCTATGGACCCCATCGTCTCTTTTGAAATGTGTGCCCACCAACCCTATCTTTTGTCATACCAGCATTTGTGGTGGACATTTAATACTGAAAAATCTATAAATAGCAACTCTAACGGGTCATTTTCATCGACATTCTTCCTGCAAACCTGTTAGAGCCTCCAATTGCTGCCGCCTCCACGCTCACAAGACCTTGCTGCCACTCGTTCTTTTCCATATTCAACATCTTCATCAAATTATTGTGGGTTCGCTAGGTAGGACCTCCATCGCAACCTTGTTTCATGTTTTTCCTTCAATTTTACAGACTCATTAAAATCTTAAGAGGAAAAAATTTAAAATTGGAAAGAAAACTGAATGGAAAACAAAACCCATGTCTTAAAATTTGAAAACCCTTTGAAAATATGCCTATTAAAGGCTTGCAAAACTTGAAGCCCTTGCCGCTATTCTTGAACCAAGGCAATCATTCCCCTATAGCCTGCAAGACATTCACTGCCACTGTCAAACCCAAAAATAATAAACTTGAAACAACTGACCTTCACCTTGCTCAGACCCCGCCCATGCAGAAAGATGTTCCCTCTTCACCAAAATTTTGGCATTAAACAAAAAAATCACAAGTTAACTAGGATCCTTTCGACCTTGCGGGTCTACAATTGCGGGATTCCGCGTGCGGATCGTTCCTTGTGATTGGCCATCCCAAATGGTTGACTGACCTCGACCACCCACCTTGAGGGTCCTGCAATATCCATGTCCGCTAAACCGAGCTCCGTACATAACTCTCTCGACGGTGTGGACCATCCAATGTAGGTTTCGGTCCTCACTTCACCACTGCTTAAGGACCAGATTCAAAATGGCGAGGTCCTAAGTTCCTTCTGCTAAGTGAGCCCTGCACCAACAACTTCTGACCAATTCTCCATCCAGACCCTTAAGTGAAAATGACTAAGTTTGGGCCCTTTATGGGCTGCTCATGGTAGACTTCCATCTATGGGCCTCCATCACGAGTTTTTTATTCTAAATGGCCTCGGTAGACTATCCCTCTACCTTGCAGATTCTACAATGACCGCCTCTGTCTAAGCTTAAGAGAACAAAGTGATTAAGTCTATGCTTGTGGACCTGTTGATGCGGGTTGTCACTGCCCCACAACTACCATTTCAAAATATTGAATGACCTCTGGCCTTCTACTCCATGAACCTCGATATCCACTTTTCCCCAAATGAATTGAAAACCACTAAGAAAAACTTGATGCAAATGGTCACTTGCAGGTGGTCGCCCTGGTGTCGCCATTTCTAAGCTGCTAAGATAACCTTGCCACCCACTATGTGGGGACTAACCTCGTTGCTTCCATTTGGTGAATCATGATCCTTGCGGACTTGATGGTGTGGACCATTGCCTATGAGCCGTTGTCCTTCCTTCGCCATTCAAAGTGACTAAAATCTAATGCCTTTCCACGGGTCCCTTCCCACATCCGCTCGAACCATTTGAATTTCATTGTTGAAATGATGTTGTCCTCCTTGGCCACGGGCCCCACATTTCCAGATACCTCCTACGGGATTCCACCCCACTAGTGCCATTTCAAATGGTAGAGCCACAAATGGCTGAGAGGTCACCTGCACCCACAACCCTTGCTTCTACATGCTTAAATGACTAAGTTGAAATTTCAAGGACCCCATAATTGATCAAGCCCACATGTCAAAATGACCCTAACCATTAGTGGGCTCCATCTCAGCATGAAATCCTAATGGAGGTGGATCAATGTGGGCCACCGTGCCTTGTTTTCCATCCATTTAAGGCTCCCTCCAAACGGCTGCCAACCCAGGGAAGTCTACACCCCTCAGCCCGCATTGCCATAACTCTCCAAACAAAAGGAAAATGATGATCAATGAGGAATGTTATGATCTTTAAATGATGAACTTCTCGATCTAATGTGGATTTTGTAGGATTTAGCTAATGTTTCTCGTGTATTACATATGAATATATTGTCTGCTCCTTTGCTTGCATAATATATGGAATTAGCTACAGGACCTTCCGGAGTTTCTGGGGAGAAAGAAAAGGGAAAGAAAGCTGCCAAAGAACCAAGGGGAAAGGAGGACAAGGATCAAATGAAGTATAAATTCCAAGGGGTGGAAATCAACACTAAGGTCAACACAGAATGGGACATTGTCTCAGACACTAACCTGGGACATTGTCTCAGACACTAACCTGGGACATATATACCTTAATGAATTATAATAGAGAGTCATTGCCAATCCCATTATAGAGAATGCTAAGAAAATTAGGAAAAGTGGATTTGCCAAGGCAAATGGTTTCTTTCTTGCCCTTGTGGCTCCTAAATTGGTAATGGCCAAGAGAGGCATACCAAGAAATGACCAAGAGAATTGTGGATTAGGATGGCAACATATTGGCTAACTTGTCCTCCAAGTCTATAGGGAAAACTTTCCACATCCCCACCTTTGATGAGATGGAGGAGACATCAAAGGAATATGTCTAAAGCATGTGGAAATTTGACCCCCTCAAATGCAAGAAGTTAATTAATCAATATTGGTTGAAGGAGAAGAGGGGCAGCGTGAACAAAATACCCTAGGAACTCTTCAAGAGTGATTTCCATGAGGATTACCATGATTTGGTAACCTTGTTAGGTAGGGTTATGGGCCTCCCCACTACAACATATTTCTAGGAATGGATGTTGTATTTCATAGAAGAGATCATCAGGGAGAAGACTAAATTCCACTGGGTAGGAATGATTAGTAATTTCCTACATGAGTAGTTTGTGGCCATTAAAAAGACTTCCCAATTCTACATGACCTCATACCCAGTCTATCTGTTGGCTAACCACATTCAATACAGAGGTCTATTTGTAGCACCAAGCCAAACTATAGGAAGAGAATTGAAGGTCTATGAAAGATACCCATAGCTTCAGTACCGCAACTTCAAGAAAGATTACCATAGGGTGAATGATTCCTTCATCAGGCACATTATTAGACTACTCAGGGGTGACTTCAAAAGGAGAGTCACTCATAGTGAAAATTCCTTCATCCACCAGTTCAGATTCATTTTTATTCAATTTCCTAAGTTTACCGACATCAGAACTGGGGGCTTCTCTGAGAGGCCATATAAATTGCCTCGGTACCCAAATGACCGGTTGGTATTCCTTGAAATCTCTAGGCAACTACAACATGTACATATTGTTTTGAGTGACAAGCATAGGTTGGGGATTTTGTATCCCCTCACATTCATCCAAGGTATGTATTTAATCCCTGCATCCCAGTGTGCAGAGTACTCAGAGAAAGAAATCATTGAATACAACTTGGAGCTCCAGATTTCTCGGCCACGGATGGATTCATATGGTAAATTGAAGAAGATGGTTGGAAAGGAATATACCCATCTACACAATGTGGAGGACTTCTGGGAAAACTACAAAGATGATAAAGAAGTGTGCATGAGGCACTATATGTGCATGACGACGTACTTTGTTAAAATTCTTAACTTGTTCCTAGTGCCAGATCAAGTTGTGGGGGAAGAAAATACTATTATAGATCCAAGATTCAATGGTGTTTCCTTTGATTGACTAGGATGAGGAAGAGGTCAATGACCTCAGTATTCTGAAAAACCCAATAGAGGCTAGAACAAAGCTCGAGAACTCCAAGGGGCCAATTTAACTTATGGAGAGCTCGAGGATGAGCTCAAAAGTGAGACTGATAGTGGGAATTTTGCTGCCTCATCTAGATAAACTTCAAAATCCCCTCCTACCACTAGATCAAAGAAGAGGAAAGAGGTGGCAGAATGCTAAACTAAGAATAAACTATATTCAAGAAAGGCGTCAGAGGGTGATCCCTTTAAGAAAGCGAAGAAATCAAGTGGATTCATGTAAATTCCCACAATTCAGGTGGACCCACTCCATGAGGGAGAGGGAGAAGAGGTTTAGCAACCGAAGTCTCCACCTACCACATCTGCTCTCACTGTCACTATTGCTACCACTACCATCACTCCACCAACATCTTAGGCATTGCCTACTTCTCTGCCTGCGGTGGAAATTTTGGTTCACCTCACCTCCACCTCACCTACTGCACAAATTATGGTGATAGATTCTTCCTCCACTGCAACTTCTCCACTCTCTTCTTCCTCCATGTCTCCATCAACCACTATTCCCCTAGCCTCTATAATGAAAATGCCTATCCTTAGTCTCCCTGAAGCTTTTTCCAAACATATGTAAAAAATACCGTTGGAGCTCTCGAGAGTACTTATGAACCTTGTAGTGCAGGATTCCTTAGCCCAAGTTGTTGTTGGCCTCCCTATCCCTCCTCCTCTGACTAAACCACCTATGATGGAGGAAACAATGTAGAGTTTTGAGGAATTGGAAAGAGAAGAGAGGGAAGCGACTAAAGAAATAGAAGAGGAAGCCAATGACTACCACGAGCACCCCAAGCATCAATATGTAGTTATTGATGAAGTAGTGCATGAGGAAGAGGAAACAAAATCCTTTGAAGAAGATAGTGAGGACCTTGGCGTAAGATATATTGTGGAAACTTCTAATCAATAACTTGAGGAAGAGTTGGCCAAGAAACTCAAAGATGTTGGGGAGGAAATCAAGAAGCAATCCTCTGAAGAGAAGAAAGAAGTAGATGAATAAATGGAAGTAACCATAGAACCTCCAACCGGGGAACAAGATAAGAGCCCTGATCATGATGAATAGATGGCTCCCTTGGGGGAAGAAGAAGAAAAGAAAGAGGAAGAGAATGAAGAGGAAAAGCCTGAAGAAGAGGCTAAAACAAGAAGAAGCCCAGAAGCAGAACACTAGAAAGAACATGGGTAGGAGGAAGAAGATAAGGAATCCGAAGGGGAAGATAGTCCTAAGGAAAAAATAGCCACTACTGAATCACCAAAAGAAAAGGCTATATTCGTTCGAGATTTAGATGAAGAAGAAGAAGAAAATATGGAATGAGAGTCTCTGGGTCACCAAGAGATGGAAATCTAGCATGCCCAAGTGAAGGAAGGTGAACACGAGTCACCAAAAGAGGGATCCCAAATGCCTAAGTGGCTAGAAAAGAAACTACAGAAGAAGGCCCCCATCCTTATGGATCCAAGAGAGAGACTAGAAGCCATCTTGGCTCAAGCACATATAGGGACAAAGAAGGAGAAGAAACTGAGGTTCTGATCCCACATAACGATGGATGCATCGAGATCAAGGATAGTGCAAATAGCTACTCTAGTGGTGGAAGGAGAGGGATTCAACTATAATATCTCCACCATTGACCTAGGAATGACCATGAGGGAGTGAAAAGTTGATCACCTCTAGGGATCTTTCACCACCATTGTGCATCAAATGAATAAGGACAAATCCTCTAAGGAGGAATTAAAAGCACAAGTCACAGATTTAGCAACCTACATACAACAATGGTCCTCCATCGAAGAAATACCCACCATGTTGGTAGCTCTACCACAATTGTTGTCAAAGGACCATATCAACAAGCTTGAAAGGAGGAAGAACTGGACAAAGGAAACCGAAGATTGGTTCCAATGGGTGGTCTATAATGGAAATATGGGTATCGTTCACGTTGTCTGAATAGAAAATAAATTTTGGGAAGTGTAAAAACAACTTGAAGGCACAAGAAAATTTTCTACCGACTTGCCAAAGTTATATAGAATTATGTATCCCAAACTTAAGGCTATCCTCAAGATACCTGGGAAATCCTAGGAAAAGGAGCTGGCACTAGTAAAATATGATCATTGGCTCATGGAAACATGGAAACTGGGTCTCAATCATAGAAAGGAGATTTTGGAGTGGGTGCTCCATGAAGTGGGGCTCGACATAGATTGGGCTAAGGAAATCAAAATGGCATGTGAGGAGTACCTGAAGCTGATGACAAATTATGATATTCCCACCTCGAGTTGGATCTAGAGAAAATAAAGCCATACTTCCATAAGAAGATGGAGAATGGAGCGACAAATGTACTTATGCTAGACTTTATGGATTTTTCTGCTTGAGCTTTCACTTAATCTAAGCAAGTGATAAAGAATACACCAAAATGTGATAAAGATTGGGATGTGATTACCAGCAGGTCAAGGAAGTTGAACTTCTAGGTAATCCAATCTGATATAATAGAGTGGAGTAAGCTTTAGGCATTGATTGGAAAATTTGTAGGGTATGCTACTATGAAGAAAAGTGAAGGAAATTTGGTCATAGATGATGAATTTCTCATAGTATAACTATAGTAAAGGGAAATCAGCTAAAAGACAAAGTGCTATAGTGTTGGCCACTAGAAGACAAATTAAGCTAAAAGACAAAGATGTATTTTAAATTGTAAAATATTAAGGGGTAGGCGAAACCCTAATTTGTAGTGAATCTTGGCCACACAATGAGATTAAATCTTGTCCATTTATTTTTCTTTTGGGACACTATAAATAGGGTGTCTCCTCTCATTTTCAAAAGAGAGTTGAGTTGTTGTAAAGAAATGTTGCTGAAATTCTAATAGAAACTCATTGATTTTGGGTGGATTTTTGAGTTTCATCTCATGTTTCATGATTCTTCTCTTCATAGTTAATAGATTTGAGTAAATTTACTTTGTTTTTCTATGTGTTTAGCATGTTTTAGTATACTGGTAGATTTTGATCATTGATAATGAAGAATTTTGTTGTGTTGATGCCCTTCCTTGTTCATGATTTTTGTTGTTTATTGATGATAAATAGTAGTGTAAAGCTAGTATGAACATGAATTGAATGCTACACTTAAATTCTATCTTGTATTCATGATTTATAGTGAATGAATGGTTAGAAATCTGTAGACCTTAGAAGATCGCACTAGTTTCATGAGACTATTGGTTGATTTGTTTAAGTGAAAATTAGTTTTGGGAAGGCTATCCACTATAGCATCCTCCATTATCACTATTCATTGATAGTTTTAGGTGTAGAAACTTTTTCCCTCACCTGCCCTTTTTATTTTTTCCTTTGAAATAGTAACTTTAGACAAGTTCAAGCATCATTGCACATTGTAAAGCCAAATCTGATGACAAAAGTGTAGTTTCAAACTATTGTCCTGAACTTACAGCAATAGAACAACATTTCAGAAATTTTATAAACTCCATTCAAAGAACCAATTCCTCTCCAACTTAACATACGTACGGCTGC
>VDFB02167473.1:0-22376 GCA_007258455.2 Sequoia sempervirens
AATTGCAATAAAAACATATAGTGAAAACCTGGAAACAGGGCCTATTTGTGATTCGAATCGGCTCCCCTATCTATTTGGACACATGTCATATTCATTACTTTCACCATCATTTTTTTACATCCATTATCATGTCATATCGTGTGGTCATGTCTCACCCTAGCTTGGGGGCAACATCTGAACCTCATTGGGGGCAATAACATCGAGCTAAACCAAATAGACAAACAATGAAAAAAAGAAAGAAGCCAAAACAAAAATCAAAACACAACACAAGGAAGAAAAATCATCATTGAAAACAAATCAAACATCCATTTCACATCAGATAATCCAAAAACACGTCAAAAAGGTGAATATCAAAAATCCAAAAACATGAGTATGTGTTAGTTGAACTACGTGGTCTCTGCGTGTATAATGTAGCCAAGGCTAATCTTTGATCAACCCCCAAGGCCCCTAGGATAGGTCTTTACGTTAGGTCTTTGCTCAAAATCTTGAAAATCACAAAAACATCATAAAATCAGGATGGATGATCTAATCTGAATAATGATTGAAATACTTTAAGCAAATGTGAGATATGTTGTACTTTGATCATTATTATCATTTCTTTAGAGCAACTCGATGATGCATTGAACTAGAGAAGCAAGGAAGGAGAATGATATTTTTCTTTATTTGTTGTTTGTGAATTAATCATAATTACTATGTGAATTGTCACGGGAAGTTCTCTACAAAGTATCATGGATGACATTCCAATTCACATAGGAAAGTGGTTAATTCTTGTTTGTTTTATGCAATAAATGCTTAGGTCATCTTGGTTTAATTATACCTCGATGCTTTTGTTAACTTGCAATATCAAAAATCATGGAAGAAGTACTCAGGTCATCATTGTTTTACATTATACCATCAATGCTTGTACTCACTTTCAACATTTTAAGAGCTCAATGATGATACAAAGCACAAAAGTACTGTTAAAATGCCAATATTTTTGCATGTAGATTTGCATGATTAAATTAGATTGCATTTCATAGTAGTTTTAGCATCTGCGGAATGTTTGTTACTAAAGCTTGTGAAGGATCCAAACTAACGATCATCTTATCTCATAAAAGATTGAGTATACTTGACATTAACAATAACATCATCATAATCATATAGTTGCATCATCAAATTCATTTGCAAACATTAGAAATAATTTAAATCATCATTTCATCATTCACACATTTGAAACAAATCATTTGCATTCATCATATCATATTTTCCATATCACATAAAAAAAAAAATTGCATAAGGAAAATCTAAAAAAATATAAATCTCTATCATTGCATTTTCAAAAAAACATCCATCAAACATTCATATATCATATGTCATCTTCATCTACATAATAATCTCTATCATATCATATATCATTAATCCATCCATTTATTACATCATATATCATGCATCATTAATCCATCCATTTTATTATATCATATATCATATATCATTAATCCATCCATTTATTACATCATATATCATGTATCATTAATCCATCCATTTATTATATCACATAACATACATCATTTTCATCCATTTATCACATCATATATTTACATTCACATCAAAATAAAAGAACACACATCCCATTTACATCACATATCATATATCATTTCAAAACACCATATCCATAACCATATGTGTAATTAAATTATACATCATACATCCATACATCATACATATACACCTCGTCTCCATACATCATGCATCCATACATTCATTAGGCATCATCATAATAGAACGTCGTACATCATAACATAATACATCATGATATAAACAACATCCATAACATCATAACAAAAAGGAATCATCACATAGCATATAGAACATGAAATAAAATGCATCCATTAGAAAATCAGGTAGAACACATATGGATCGAAGAGTCCACTACATATCATATAATCAAAATAATAATGTCAAGTATACAATGATGTCTAAACAGGATGAGAGATATATAATCAAAAAATGGCTATAATCAGAATGTACAACATCATCTCAAATACAAAAGTGGAATCACATATGCAACTATGTACTGCTGGCTCTAGACGGTGCAGGCACAATAGGACCAAAACCTCCACCACCACCTATACCAGGATCTCAGGGATCTCTCTGAGGAGGCTATGTGACTCCTGCACTAACGGTCCTAGAGTGAGTCCTGCCAGACCGAGACTTCCTATAAATCACTCGCTACTCGAAGGGGATGACATCATAATACTTACCTCTATAGTACTCTACCTCCCCACCAACACAAGCAACCTCTCGCATATAATTGGCCAAGGAGGTACCATCTGCCAGTCTCTGTAATCTCTCGGTTGTGGCCTGAGCACCCTCTGCTGCAAACCTAGCCGCATCCCTCTCAGCTGTCAAAGAAGTAATCTGAGCCTGGGCTGCCCCTGTAGTCTGCCTAGCTGCATCCTTCTCAGTTGTTAATGCTACAATCTATGACTGAGTTGTGGCTAGTTGAGCCCGCACTTATGCTAGAGCCTTTGCATGCAATTGGGCCTGTGCCTACATTTGAGCCTGGGTCTGATCTAGTAAACCTTGTGCCTGAACGAGATGCTCTTGAATAGTCTCTAACTGAACCTGAAGGTCTGCTATTTGTAGTTGCTCTGAAACATCCCCCATGGCTTGCCTCTTATGAGGCACTGTATCATCCAAAAAATCTAAGGTAGGACTTGACCCACCTGCAACATCTGCACTATCGAAATCATAGTCGTCCCCACTACTCTCATTTCCACTATCTCTCTCATCTCCGCTATCCTCCTCCTCTCCAACATCCTCCTCACCCACATCCTCAGCAACATCAACATTCGCCTTAGCCTCAACCTCATCTATCCTTTGCCTACGACCACATGCAACGACAACATCCTCTTTTGTTGGTAATGGAGCAGGCTCATCAGGAATAGTAAGACGTGGAAAGGGATGTAAGGCCAAAAACTCAGCATAATCAACTGTAATTGGTGGCTCAACAATATCGGGATGGATATCCCACTCAAATGGCTGCAAGGTTTGAAACTCCTAGACAACAACATCATATGAAAAACCAAGCCCCCAATCTGAAGAATCTGACTACCAATGAGCATAATGAGCAACACCCTGGGGCATACTCTGAACCATCCCATAATGTCTATACACTTGTCTGATAAAAAATCTCTCTAGTACCCAACGATTCCGACCAATCAATATCATGGACTAACAGAGAAATGGTAACTGAATATCATCATTGTCCCTATGATGACAATCTAAGTACGGACACCATGTCACAGACTCTATGTCATCGATCACTCTCCTCCAATACTCTAACTTACCCAATCTGGAATGAGTAAGGTGGCCAACATATCTGAACACATAGGGTCTCATAGGAGGTCTCTGTCTAACTGGCACTAGATGCGTAATAGCTATGTGCTCCCATGCCCACACTTGAAGCAAAGTAACACTGGCTGACAAACTCCGACCACTAAGATATACAACTGAATGAAAATAATGATATAAGTGGGTAGGCATGCACATGCCCCAAGAAAATTTGGTGCCATGAACAACCATACTCTCCAAAATTCGGCCCCAACCAATAGAGAATCCCTTAGACCTATGATCAGGACTAAGGAATCCTCCGATAAAACTAGCAAGCACTGTGGGAAAAGTGGCGTATGCATCGACCATCTCACGCCATGGAATCCACTCTCCAACAATCTGAGCATCCTGAAACACTCTACGAAGGGCATCAATCCCACCTTTCTCTATAGAATCATAAATAACAACATCTCCAACAATGGGAAGCTGCAGAATCCACTAGACATTCTCTAGGGTGACTATCATCTCACCGGTAGGAAGGTGAAAAACCAAAAAAATTACAACAAGAGTGGGAAGAGTTAGGCAAGAGAGAAGAGATTTATTGGCATCAAAAATATAGAGAATTATGGTTAAAGGATGGGGGACCATAACACGAAGTATTTTCATGCTTCTGCCCAAATTAAAAGAGCAACCCAATCAATATTTTCAATTCAAGATGCTGAAATAGGAAATTGGATTACAAATGCAGAGGAGATTCAAAATGAAGGGGATAAATTTTTTAGGAACCTCCTTGCCCCCTTTAGGAATGGTCCAATTCAAGAAAATCAAGATGAACATATCTTGTTGGATGCAATTCCAAATACCATCTCTTAGGTGGATAATGAGGGGTTGATGAAGCCTTTCACTTTGGAAGAAGTCGGGAAGGTAGTTTTCTCCCTTTCTATGGACAAGGCACTAGGTTCGGATGGGTTTACAACTCTATTTGTTCAAAAATGTTGGGATGTCCTGGGTTTTGATTTACTGCTAGCTATGAAAGAGTCATGAAAGAATGGCTTAATGTTGAATAGTTTTAATGTGACAAATATTGCAATTTTACCAAAAGAAAAGGAGCTAAAGGCTTGCAGAATTTAGGCCCATATCATTGTGTAATATAGTCTATAAAGTTTTCACAAAGGCAATATACTTAAGATTGCAATATCTTATCCCCAAAATCATCTCGCAAGAACAAGAGGGCTTTGTCCTGAGTAGAGAAACAAGGTGCATTGGTTGCACAAGAATTAAATGCCAATCATCTATCTAATCAAATCATTCTATTAATTCCAATAATCTATCTTCCTTCATTGTTAAACTTGATATGATGAAAGTGTACGACAAGGTAGATATGAGTTTTTTTAATGAAAGTGTTGGCTAAATTTGGTTTTTGCAGTAAGTGGTGCAAATGGATATTATCTTGTTTGTTAGGAGCCAAATATTCAGTGATTATCAATGAAACTCCTTTAGGATTTTTCAGTGCTTCACAAGGTGTAAGACAAGGAGACCCATTATCCCCTTTCCTCTTCATTATTATGGTTGAGGCTTTAAATAAGACAATAAAGGAAAACCATAGATTGGGTCGGTGGCAAGGTGCAATTATTCTTTATACTACTATTTCAATTACACACAATCTCTTTGCAGATGATACTGCTTTACGTGAAATAAACTATTGCAAAAGCCAGGGAAACAAAAGGGGTTTTGGACTTGTATTCATTAGTATTGGGGTAGAAGATAAATGCTCAAAAATATAAGGTTTACATCTTCAATACTAAGGCATCCATCAGAAGGAAGATTATTCAGATTTTAGGCTTTCAAGAAGCAGAACTTCCATGCACATATTTGAGAATCCCATTCTTTATGGGAGAAAATAAGTCTTCTTATTGGTCTAATGTCATAGAAAGGATAAAATCCAGAATCTCTACATGGAAAGCCCGTTGGCTATCACTATTAGGTCACATCTTGTTAGTCAAGTCTGTCTTAGCAACAATCCCCAACTACTTTATAATAGTCCTTAAAGCTCCTAAATCAGTTGTTGATCAAATAGAAAAGGTTATTAGGGGTTTTCTATGGAAGGGGAATATGGATGAGGGGAAAAAATCCCTCTAATTTCTTTGGATAGTATGTCTTCTGAAAAGCTCAAAGGTGGAGTTGGAATGCACAATATATCTAAACACAACATGGTTTTTGGGGGAAAATTGATTTGGAAAATGTACAACAAGCCTGATTCTATGTGGTGTCAAATAATGCAGGAAAAGTATTTAGATTCTCAAAATTTGACAATAATTTTTACAATATCCAATCCTCCAAATGGATCTGCTATGTGGAATTTCATGGTGTCTTATTGAAAGGTGGTCACATCTTACTTGTCTTGGGAAGTTCATAATGGTGAAGATGTTCATTTTTGGAATGACTCTTGGAATGGTCATCCTCCTTTTAGATTTCAAGATTTACAATCAACTATCCCAGTTTTGTCTCACTCATGGGGCACTAGGCTGATTGATTATGTTGATTCAGTAGAATTAGTTTTAGGGAGGGTAAAATGCAAGTAGTCTTCAGAAATGCGAATAACATAAGGTCAAAATGACTTCATGCATAAGGCCCTAGTTGAAAGAGTAGTGTTTTTGTCAATATATTTTGATAAGATTGTTTGGGTTCCCTCCAAAGATGGTAATTATTCAATTAAGCAAGGGTATAAAGAAATCCTTAACAGAGATTCTCAAATTCAGTCACAAAGAGCCTTCTCCTTTTGTTAGAATAGTATGGTCTTTCCAAAAGCAGGGGGTTTTGCATGGCTAGTGCTGTGTAAAAGGGTGTTAACAAGTGAAAGACTTAATAAGTAAGGAATTATAGAACCCTTTAAATGTGTCTTGTGTGAAGAAGTTTTTGAAAATGTTGATCATTTGTTCTTGCAGTGTCAATTTTGTCAAGACTGTTGGAAGTTTATGCTTCACAAATTAGGTTTTTTAACTCCATTGCCAAAAACAATTTGGGATCTATTTCAAGCTTGGCCTATGTTATATAAATCCTCCTTTTTTGCATGCATTTGGAACCTAATTCCAACTACAGTTATTTGGGAATTATGGTGGGAGCGTAACAAATGTATTTTTAGAAAGATCTCTTCTTCAGTTCAGAATGTTCAGTGTATAACTCAGAAATCAGCTTAAGAAGCAGTTAATGTTTATGTTCAAAATTATAAGAATATAATTTCTCTCTTCACAACATGGGATGATAGCATACTAAGGAATTGGAAGGGTATATGTCTTCCATTCAAAGGAAGTTTACAACAAGCTCACAAGCCCAAAATTGATAGGGGTCAAGTTAAATGGCAACCTCTGATTACATGTTTTCTCAAGTTGAATTTTGATGGATCTTTGAAAGGTAATCCAAGAGTTTCTAGGGTGGGGGTCTGTATTAGGGATTCACATGGGGTCTTGAAGGAAACCAATTCAATTACTCTTTCTGCAGGTACAAAAAAAATTGCAGAAGCAATGGCGGTTCTTCATGGTCTACTTCTTGCCAGATAGCTAGGTATCTCTAGAATTCACATAGGAGATTCATTAATAATTATAAACGCATGTAAAGAGAGATCGTGCTATAATTGGAACCTAAAATATGTAATGCATATTGTTTGTGTGAATGGTGATCTAGACTTGCACAAACATAGACAAACAACACAATATTAGTTGATTATGCAAATCAAACCATCATTCCCCATAGATTCATTTGAAACATGAAGAACATGAAATAAAGTAAGAAACACAAATGAAAGCAATCTAAATCCTATTCAAATGTTCAAACTTTCAATCCCAAGGGGGAATTCGTGCTATTTTGATGTGAAAAATATCCCTTTCCCAATTCCTTGCAAGCTTTGATGAACTTTGATGATGAACAATGTGATCCTTGATGAAATTCTCAATAACCTAGCTATGGTGATGAAAAAATATGAAAACTTTGATAAAATGATTACGAACTTGCTCCAAATCTATAGATAGTAATCTTGCATAAAGTTGTGTATCCAAAATTAGTAAAAGAGTCTTCTATTTATAGAAGAGAATGATGGGATAATGAGAAAAAAGGATGAATGTGGGATAAAACATCAACCAATAGCATAATGGCACTTGTCGACATGTGAGTGGATAGAGGTGGAGCACATTTTGATGAATGTGCACATAAATGCTATTAGGTGGATATTTGAAATTGGAGAAGTGACATGTTGGAGGGAGAAGAAAGGAGAGTTAATGCCACTTGGCTCAAGATAAAGGACATGTAAGAGGCCTTTAATTCCTTGTTGGATGGACAAGTCCTTTTGGGAGGGAGAATTCAAATTTGAAGAATATTCCAACTTGATTCCCTTTTGAATGAAAATGGAAGATTTAATAAATCAATTAAATTGATTTTCTTACACAAGTTGCAAAATCTGGAGGATTTGAGGGATTAGTGTTAGGATTAATCATGATTTGATTAATTTAGATGGAGATTAGCTGATTTGACATTTTGACTTATATTTTTGGATTTAAATAAATCAAGATGAGAGGAATAATGATTTTAGACTTAATTAAATAAAGTTAGATTTATTTAATTAAAAGGGGATGGTATTAGACTTAAATTGAAAATAAAGGTTAGTTTATTTAATTTAAAGGAGATAACCTTATAACTTTAATTAAATAAAATGGATTATTTAATTAAAAGAGGGGAATATGATTAATTAAACAAAATAATTTATTTAATTAATAGGAGATAATGATTTAATCAGATAAAATTGATTTATTTAATTAAAAGATGAAATATGATGAATTTAATCAAATAAAGATTATTCGATTAAATGGTTAGCAAAGGAGATGATTCAGGATGAACTGGTGTTAGTAAATCAGGATCAGGTGCATGGGATCAATTTGTATATTTTACGTGTCTACAATTTGGAGGTTGCTTGATAAGTTTGAAGCTTTTCATATATCTGACATTTATAGAGAAGGGAATAGCCTGAAAGATCTCTTGGAAAATTGGGGGTGCCAAAGGAAAATAGTGTCTATTTTTGGTGAGAGTGTCGATGTTGATGCTTTTCCAATGTTAACTTGTGGCCAATGAAATGTGTGCATAATGTAATGGTGTGGTTGGTGCATTAAAAGTGTAAATATGCTCCTTCAATGTTACTTGTCAATGCCAAAGAGACCCTAAAGATCATCCCATTGATAGTCTGAAGACATGCTATATCAGCGTGACCTTAGCTCTTCGGTGGGAGTTTAAGTGGTGTCCATTCAACACAAGAGTTTTCCAATGATATACTCTGCAGGTTTCTGGTTACCTAAGTGGAAACTTATGTCATTGTCTTCGTGGGTATGACCGGCCCCTCTTTCTTAATTCACTGGTCGGTGAGACTTTAGCATGTCGGTGAGACTCAATTGATTATTTCTTTGACAGACTGACAATATTCTTCTTCAGTGTGACTTGTTCTTGTTGGTGAGACATTGAATTTCGTCTCGTTGATGGACCGATGATATTCTATATTGGTGTGACCTCAAACTTTCGTTGGGAGTCTAAATGGTGTCCAACTGATGCACTGATGGTATGCTTATCGATGGGACTTGGTTAGCTATTTCATGTCCCTCTGATACTTTGATGGTGGGATGAAATTGGAAGGGAGTGAAGGTGAATGGTGGCATGTGTGTGAGACCTCACATAGGAAGGTGAATAAAGTTAGGACACACGGCTACATACAATTGGTGTAGGTGTTGCCACTAAGGTTATTCTTCATTAGAGAGACAAAGGAATATCGACAAGAGTTAGACTTAAGTCCCCTTGATGTAGCGATGGTATGTGATGAATATAGATCAATGGCCGAGGATGAAAGTTATTCATCAAAGGGAGTTTAGGACATCAAAGGGAGTTTACGACATCGATGGGAGATTTTTGGGTGTCTCATCGATATTGTGATGGAAGTTGAACTACATGATGTGTGTTGTGGGTCCTAATAGGTGATGTATGTCAATAGGTGGAAGACACCAATTGGTTGACAAGGAGATTCACATCCTTGTTGTGAATCGCGAAGTGGAAAGTTGGCAATGATTGGTATGGTGGACCCGTGCAGAAAGTTAAGGCTTCATTGAAAGGACTTGAGGATATTGGCGATAAAGGATTCCCTGTCCCATCGACATAGTGATATGCATTGTTCAATTGAGATGAAGCGCTAATTTGATCCAATGGTAAAGACCAAGGTTAGAAGGCATTGATGAGACATAGGGACATCAGTAGGAGAATATAGTCAGTCCCCTCGATACTTTGATGTGTGACTTGAGTGATGATGCAGGTGAAGTGTTGGTGACATTCAACTGGCTGATTGCCCTTCTCACATCCTTCTATCCTAGGTGTTCGACATGACCTACAAAATTGTCTCGTCAATGAACTGGCGAGTTTTTTCAGTGTGACCAAGTGTCATTGGTGGGACTCTATCTTGTGTCTCCTCGATTGACCGACAACATTCCCCTCAATGGGATATTGCTTCTTCGGTGGGACTCTCCTCTATGTCTCTTCGATAGACCAATAGACTATGGTGGGACCCAAGCTGTTAGGAGGAAAGCGGTAATTGATACAAGCCATGCTGACTCAACAGTGGGGACCACATGGATCGGTATGGTGAACATCCAGAGAAGGAAAATGTTGTGTTCCAGGGTTAGCACCATTTTCACAATGCTATACTCAAAGCTTAGTTAGTCTGGGGTATGTAGTTTTTTTTATCAAGGGCTTCTCAGTGTTTTGCACATAAGCTATTTGGGCACATAAGGTTTTGGTTAGGGAATGTTGGGTATCTATAGTTATGTGATATTTTGTATAATTGGGAGTGGTGTAATTACATATGCAATATGGGTTGTTTAGGGTCATGATTAGGGGAAATATGGTTCAGTTTAAATGGGAGTTGTGAATTCTCATGTGGAAGCTTTTATGTTTTCAATTTTGGCTAACAAGAGCCAATGTTATTCATTTTTGTAAATTTTATTATATTATATTAATACATATACAGGCTTCTTGCCTTTCACAAAAAAAGAAGAAGAAATATTATAATTATAATGATAAGTGAACAAAAAGTGAAGGTTGATTTATAGTGTATACCAATTATACAAGTAGAAAAAAATTAAAAAAAATAGTGTATATTTATTAAGTAATAAATGAGTATTTTTAAATTAATTAATGATCTAAGAGGGGGGTCATTAAAATCCATTTTTTCATCCTCTACTCTTACTCCTACACCTAACATGGATATGCATAAGTTTATAGTTTAAATTATTGTTAATACACAATAGTCATATGGTATATAACATACTTTCCCATCCTTAAGGACTTAACCAAATTTTATACCTCAACTCATTTCCACTTTTCCGACCATTTCTAATCCCATTATTTCTTCTACACCACACAACCTTTCCCAACAATTTCCCACCATTATATGTTACAAAATATAGAGAATTGCATTAATGATTTGAAACATCACCAAATAAGGATTTCACAAGTTAAAAATATATATAGCCCATTTTTATATGCTAGACTAGTAGCTTAACCTTCATTGATGGGATTTAGGGAACCTATTATTACATTGTATGAAGCAAGAGGTGATCCATTGATTCACATTCATTCTTTAAAAACTGCATACTTATACTACTTTTATGAGGACAAATCACTTGCCAAGTTATTTCCATGAAACTTGAGTGATTATTTAGGAGACGACCAATTCTTTTATTAATAATTTCAAACCCAATATTGAGCCTAAAATAATAGTTGACAAAGTAGCACAATATAAACAAGGAAAATATAAGACAATTAATGATTAGGTTCTTTGATTTCAAACCAAGATAACCAAATTGAGTTTCAAATTATCAAAAAATGAACTTCAAGGTTTATTTATCAGAGTTACACTCCTAACACAATTTTTTTTTTTATATACTTATCATGAATTTTCTTAGATATGTTCTAATGTATGCTAATGTGAGCTTGTCTTGTTAGAAAATTATCTATTTAATTATTGTGTCTCTACCACTCTTCATCCTCATGAATTATAATCAAATTTAAATTAGAAAATGGTGATAATGAGAGTGTATTTAACAATGTTAACAAGAGTCATGATCACCATGCAAAAATTAAACCAAAAAGATATAGAATTCACTAACTTGGTAGATCATCAACATGTACTATTAAAATAACTTTTACAACAAAAAGCAATCACTTTACCTTCTACCAAACACATTGATACATCTAGATATGTTCTACCACATTTCAAGGTTTTTTTTTTTTTTTTTGTGTGTTTATCATTGAACACATTAGCATCTTATGAGTAGGTGCATCACACTCAACCATAAATTCAAGTTCTACTTGACAAAATGATTCAACTACATATTCATGATTAGTAAAGTATATCTTTAATACCCCACATTACAATTCTATTCAAACGAAAATAAATTGTGAAGATTATAGTATAATTATTGTGATAATTAGTATATTTGCATTCTTGAAACTTATAATGATAAACCTAATACACATTTCATATATGTTACAACTAAAGCTATCAAACATCATGGACATCAAGGAATGATATACAAGTAAACATAAATTGAATAATATCAAGAAAGAGGATATGTAATCCAAGTCACAACATCTAGGTTGGTTACTCCAAAGAAGACATCACAAAGGAAACTTTTATATACTACTTTTATTCATAAAGTGGCACTTAATTATCATATGTCATCACCGTCACTTGTAAATCACGGAATTATAGAAGATATTCCCATTAGAGGCATTGATTTGAAACATAAATTATTTCATTCCATTGGCATAGATCTATCGCACCTAGTTTTATTGATATTATTGGTTAATATTTTTTTTTATATTTATCACTTTCTTTCTTACCCATACTATGATCACTTTCCTTCTAGGCTTTTCACTTGACTTTTTTACTTCGGAGGAAATGTACTATTTCTTAATGCATATTATATGTATTCATACTTTCTTAGTGGGAGAAAAATGAGGGGCATATTTTCATACATATATTTCATTCATAGCAATCACACACATGAATGCACACATTATCTACTCAATTTTACATTCATGTGTCATATTTTATTTTTACACAATTTTATTTTCACTTTTCTCATCTCAATTTGTACACATTCCCTTGTAATACAAACAATTTAATGGGGGATATTATTACTAATTCTATTCTTAGTTTATGTGTATTTTCCACATGTTAAGAGCACATGCTTGTTCCAATGATTTAGAGTTTGGAAGCTTTATATTCTTCATATCAGTACATTGATGAATTTTATTTCTATTTTGTAATAAATGGTCATTTAGATTTGCATGCATGTATTAAAGTAGGGGAGAAATGTAGAGGAGAAAAGTGTGCACCTTTATACTTTTACACCACTTTATGTATCTATGTCACCAATGCATGATCCTGACACTTGATTACTCATTTTTGGCACACTCACTCACTCAACATGTCTAAATCTATCTCTATATTATTCTATAACTCAATTTATATAATTCTTGATCAAATTTATAGAGCATTTCCCATTGTAGATGGGATTGTATCTAGATAATTCTATCCTCTAGGCTAAGCCATAGTGATGATATTGTCCCTCCAAATTAAAATTTAACCTTTTCCTATATTGAATCTTATAAAATATGAATTTATTACCTATTGAAAAATATATCGAAGGTTTCAAATTGAATATCTAAAGCTTGTAGTTAAGGGAATCACCTTATTTTATTATGATAATTGAATACACATCAAAATATCTAATCGATAATTAGGACATGTTTAAAGCATATGTATTATGTCAGTTAATTTATCTAATATATCTATATCAACATATAAAATCTCTAATATTTTTTGTTTAATCATTGTTGAGTCAATCACGATATTTGGCTACCAATAAGGAAGTCAATCATTTTTCCCCCTAGTTATAGTAGGTCTTAATAATGATTTTTATCACAACCTAGTTTTCCTTACACATGTATACATTAAATATAAAAATTATATAAGTACTAAATATTTGTCTCTACCCAAGACAGAACCATATCATCAAGACAAAACCATACTAGGTAGATAATGTTGCATGTGTGACCCCATCCCAAACTCTCAAACTCTTAGGTCTTAATGGCTTTAAGATTTTGTCATCAATTCTAATTTTAGACTTCACTTTTTTCTCTCATAATTCCACAACACTTGGATTCAACATCATATCAATTCCAAGGTAAACATTAATTTATCTTTATTTATTCAATCTATTTCTATCTTAAATTACTCAATTATTATTTATTAATATGAACCTTTTTATATCTAAACCATGAATTATATTGATTTATCCTTTGAATACTTCATTTTGTAAGGTGTATTTATTTTCCCTGCACATCCTAACCCTTTTAAATTCTCCAAGGTTAAATTGTACTAACCCTAATTTAAAACATATAATTTTCTCTTTCTTCTAATTTAAAAAATATATAAAAAATTTAACAATGGTCACATAGAAACTAATCCTTGCCATTGCAAAAATTATGAAAGTAGAAATAATAGTAAGTGTTTCTAATAGTTAGATAATTTCATTTCATAATAAATGATTGAGATAGATTCTTTGAGAATAAGAAGTTCACATCGTCACATTAAAAAAATTAAGCATTAATTATAGATAACATAAATATTGTAATATAAATTATAGGGAGTTATAAAGTTACAAACAAATATTTTTGAATTGAACTAATAATACAATCAAAATGGGTCTTTGAATCAATCTTTATCATTTTTGTCTCAAGTTTCAAGCTATTTTTAAATATCAAAAAATTTAAATGTCAAAGATAATTTTTGCTAATAAAAATATAACAATGGTTTATCACTTTCATGTTTGAATGGAGTGTAAAATTACCATTTATTATTTGATCATTGAATCATTTTAATATTTAAATAAATTAATAAAAAATTTAGTAAGAAAAAATATTATTTGAATGATATAGTGTAATGTTCCATTAAAAAAAAAATTATACAATTTTTATTCTATCACTTAGATTACCCTGTAGTTTACATAGTTTGAATTCAAACTTTATATGTATAGAACCACGGTTATTCAAATAGTTTTGAAGATTTATTTTGGTAGCCATGTGCAGATTGTAGTTGTATGTTATGAAATAAAAGACTAAAATTATAGTTCTTTATATTAGAAAATAAAAGTATAAGTTATTCTATCCAACTAGTGGCACCTTTCTCTCTCTCTCTCTCTCTATCTCTCGTGTTGGACACTATGACTATGCACTTTGAACTAAGAAGCATGAGAATCATGCCTTTGACATTATGAATTTGACCACATTGACATTCTATGGGAGGGGATTGGCCCCTTTCAGAAGGAGATGTTGATAGAACTTTATAAATCATACAAGATGCATTATTCTTGTAGTTGTAGGTGGGCCACTACAAGTGCAATTTTATTGGCTTGCACTTATATTTGTATTAATACATTTAAACAAATCATAGATTTAGAATACATCCATAAAATAGTATAATTTATTTCTAAATGCTAAATAGGATTCCACCATGAGAGCATGCCAAGAAAATTCTAATGTGTGGAACCTAGATGAATTTGACTTGCCTCATGCTACTTTGAGACTATTTTGTTGAAAGGTGCAAGACAATTGAGAGGGGGGGTGAATCAGTTGTCACCAAACTCAATCACAAATTTTAAACACTTATCAATCTTCACAACCACTTTATTCTGTTATTGAGTCTGAACATGAAATGCAAATAACAAAAAGAAAAATCAACACAATGAACACCAAGTTTATGTGGAAAACCCAATAAGGGAAAAACCATAGTGAGGATTAACTCACAATATAAAGTAGTTCCAAAACTGAATACAAAAAATGGCTCACTGCCCAAGATAGGACTCACTGTCTAGATACAAAAGCTCACTACTTACAAAGAGGACTGACTCTCCAAACAAGAGGCTCACTGCCTACAAAAATATTACAATACTGAAGTGGCTTCACAACCAGAATGAACTGGTAAGAGTACACCTAACAAGTGCTGATCTAGTTCCTTTAATGCTCAATAAATTGACTTAGCACACTTCATCATCTTCACACTTCTTCTCATTTACAACTTCACCACATGCTTCATCATCCTCAAAAATATCTAACATATATATCTGATTTATCCACAAGCATCAATTAGGTTGACCTAATTAGATGCAACCTTTATTCACCAAAAAGACTAACTGTCGGCTCCAAGTTAGTGCAATAATTCTCCAAAAAATAATCCAAGTGTGTAGCACACTACAATGTGTCGGTATGGACCTAAGATAGGTCACACATATATCCACAACACAAATTAATCCATTACAATATCAACTATACATTAGGTCAGCTAGGGATAGACCTAATAACAAAATGTAATCAACAGAATAATGCCAACTCGTCGTACAAGAACATGAGCACACAAGAATATGAACATATGACCTTTAAACATCCATAAACCATTTCCCAAAACCGTAAGCAACAACAATCAACTGCGGAGGATTGCATACCAAAATACCAACACCAGTCTATGTCTCAACCAGTCAACACTATTCCAATCAACATTGTGATACTCATAACCTCTGATATAAAGATAAGCACTATTTGCAATCAAGAAAATAGATGTAGATATATGTAGTGAACACCATACATAAACCGCAAGGATAGATCTTATATGTACTGTATATGTGGACCAAAATACAAGAGGATGTAAACTAGTTTTTCATAGCGGTTCAGAGTACCAGATCAAACTAACAACCCAAACAACATGGTGACATCAATGACAACACAAAGTTTGTAGAACTAGACATTCTTCTTCATTCTTCCAACAATCTCCCCCTTCGTCATTGATGGCAACATGTGCAAAAATGTACAAAACTTCCTATATCACAACATTCTCTCCCCCTTTGACATCAAGGACAAAGGGCGACCAAAAATAGAATGTAAACATATGTAATGTATATACAAAATAATTCTAACTCCCCATTTCAAGCATTCAGGTGAAAACAATGCTTTTTACATGAAATTTTTTCTTGTACCTTTCTCTTATGGTCAAAAGAATCCTCTTCCAAGCAAACACTGCCGAACCCATTATTGCACTCATACTATCCAATAAAGAAAACAACATAAATGATGATGTTTGGTCCAAAGACAGACATTGTCATTCACAATCTTCTGCATTAGAAAGTATTCTGGAGAGATGATCCAACCAGACCTCAACAATTTCTTTGACCAACTAGAAAGTTTAAACCAGGTCTTCCCTTTGTCTCTGAGCAATCAACAACTCTACTTGCAATTCACCAACTCTTATTCTCTATTTTCCATTTTTGTCTTTGAAGAAATCAAAACTCTTTCCAATACTATTTATCTCAGAGTCAATGGCTTCAATTTTGCTTCTAAAATTGTCAATAGCTGCAGGCCACCAGAGATAGTACTTGTAGATGTTAGACATTTCCTTAATGCATTCTCTTGTCTCAACAATGTGTTTGGATAAATTTTGTTTGGAATTTGCACATCTTCTCTCAATCATAGCTTTGAAATTATGTCCTTCAGGTCCTTCCAACAATATTATTTCTTCAATAACTTCTACTAGATCATCTGGTAATGAGTCAGATGCACTTGAAACTGTAATACCCTTTTTGAGAAAATAATCAATCAACACATCATCAATTTTGAGTCTCTTGATCGAAGAGCATGCACACCACATTTCACCAACCTTTTTCATATCACCTTTATCTAACATCATCCAAATGTCCTCTGGATCAAAGGAGTCAAATCTAGACAGAGATTCTTCTTCATTCTCCTTTTCCTCTAGGATAGTGATGACATATTTTGTGATAATTTTCCTCCTTTTAGATTTTGGAGGGGAACCACCAGTAACAACTTCCAACTCTTTCTTACCAGAAGAGGAACCCTCTTCAAATTGACTAGTCATTGACATACTAGAGCACAAATTCATCTACAGAGATGCATAATAGACTTTGCATGCAATTGCCTTATCCTCTAAACATTCCAAATACCTGCAAATTTGCTTCCCAACAAGGATACCAGATTCCCACTTAACATTCTCTCTTGCTGGTAGGGAACCCAGAAAGTAAAATACCAAACACATGAGTAGAGATCCAAACCAGAATGGATAACCCTTGACCAAAGATATTTTAACATTCTCAACTAGGTTTTCCATAATTAGACTACACAAATCAAACTGCTTGTTTTCCTTCACCATCATGTGTGCAAGATATACAACAATAGCTGAAGTAGAACCTTCATGATTTCTGAAGTAGATTTTATAAGAGATGTCATAAGCAACATACCTTATTGCAGGATCAATAATGGTATTTATTAGTAGAGCTTGAGGATCTTTGTTGATGCCAGTAAGTTCCTCCACGTATTTGAATTTCACTATTTTCTTCCTAAGGAGGTCACCAACACTGCACAAACCAGTAATAGCTTCAATTACCTCTTTCGTGATCAGATAGGGTTTGTCCAAAATAATGGTGCTGTCCTTGAATTGACTTAATAGGAACAAGATGGATTCTTTGTCTGCAAACAAGGGAAATTATCCCCATAAATCCATACCCAGATTTTTTACATTCTGTAATTCATCTGTCTTCAACCCTAGTTCCATTTCCTTCACCTTCCAATGATCAAACTCTTCCAACTCAGCACCCTTCAGCCTTAACAAAATAATGCCACTCGATCTTCTGTCAACAGATTCCATTGTCGCACTTATCTTCTCCAAAAATCCTTATTGCTCAACGAAAACTTTTTTTTCCCTTTCTTCTTTTTTGTTTGTAAACTGAGTGATGAAAAAAAACTTCCAACTTTTATTCCTAATTATTCATAATGATTTCTCCAGATTACCTCAGAATCACTACAAATCGCTTCAGGATCACTTCAAGATTGCTCCAAGTCATTTTTTTCAAACTCTTTGATTACACAAGTGATAAAAAAAGACATATTTTTTCTTTATACACCATCATGCTGCCCTAATTTGCATTAAATGTGATAAACTTCAAAAAGCTGATGAAACCCTATTTCTCTGCACTGTAAACCGTAAAACACTCTGCAAATGAACATGCCTACAACTTATCTTTCAGTTCCTTTTGAATATCCTCTATCTACTCATCCTCTACAACATATCCCCGTGCCATCATCTAACATGCTATGTATCCAAGGGGTTCGAACAATTTTCTGTTAATGCTTCCCCTAAGAGCATGGTAGGTCTAATTATTGGAGGAATTGTCTGCACCAGTTGAGGGCACAGACACATCTGGTGTTTTAGGCTCTTCTATCTTCCTCCATATCTTTTCCATTTCTTGCTTAACCTCTTCTTTGTCAATTTCCTTCATTGGTTCATTCTATTTTACCTGGATTAGACTGCCTTCCCTTTTTACTTCTGCAAACTCTTGAAATATGTCCGGGTTTGTTGTAATTGTAGCAAACAACTTTTCTCTGATTTGTTTGACCTCCATTAATCCTTGATCTACATTGATTTGCTTTGTGTCCAAATTTATTACATATATAGCAGTAACCATCAAAAGATTGATTTAATTTTCCTCCATTAAACCTATTCATCATCACTCGACTAATCATCCTCACATGAGATCTGCATTCAATAGCTCTATGTCCAAATTTCTTGCATGCAAAACATTGCCCAGAGAAGGAACTAGCAAACTGATTTATTCTGCTTCTACACTCAGTTGCCTTGTGACCAAATTTGTTGCATGAAAAATAGACACTATTGAAAGATGGGTACCTTTGAGCATTTGATTGTTTGATAGGCGGTCTTCTAGCAAAGTTCCTTGGATTTCTTTTCTACTTTCCTTTATCTTGAGTCTTCTGATTATTCATTTTATTGGTTTTTGAGATTTCCCCTTCTTCCATTCCCAAACCACCTTTGTCTTTACTTGGTTTCTGTTCTTCAATCAACTCATTAAGCCTGTCGGAGCTAGATTTGAAATTATCTTCACAGATTTTTTCCTTCTCTAGATCTGCTTTTAGGTTTACCACCTCTTGTTCCAATCTTGTGCATTCATCAGTCTTGCTTTGCATGGTCATTGTATTCAGACATTCTTCAATTTTCTTCTTTTCCTCCAGCTACACCTTTAGTCTAGTAGCTTCTTCATTAGCTTGTTTTAATTGCTCACACACCTCTCTATGTATTTCTTTGAATTTCTTCAATTACTCTTTCAATTTATAGACACATTCATTTTCCTCATCTAGATTTTCTTTCAAATCTCTATTTTCACTTTCAGCCTTGTCAAGATCTTCAAGAGCAACCTGAAGTTCTTATTTGTCATCCATTTGATTAATCTTTTAGGATCTTCCTCAAGCTGTTAGGCTTCTTCTTCTAGGAACCAAAGCTTTGATACCAATTATTGAAAGGCACAAGACAATTGAGAGGAGGGGTGAATCAGTTGTCACCAAACTCAATCACAAATTTCAAACACTTATCAATATTCACAACCACTTTATTCTATTATTAAGTGTGAACATGAAATGAAAATAACATAAAGCAAAATCAACACAATGAACACCAGGTTTACGTGGAAAACCCAATAAGGGAAAAACCATGGTGAAGATTAACTACAATATAAAGTAGTTCCAAAACTGAATACAAAAAAGGGCTCACTACCCAAGATAGGACTCACTGTCTAGATACAAAAGCTCACTGCTTACAAAGAGGACTCACTATCTAAGCTAGAGGAGCTCACTACCTACAAAAAGATTACAATACTGAAGTGGCTTCACAACCAGAATGAGCTGGTAAGAGTACACCTAACAAGTGTTGATCCAGTTCCTTTGATGCTCAATAAACTGACTTACCACACTTCATCATCTTTGCACTTCTTCTCATTTGCAACTTCACCACATGCTTCATCATCCTCAAAACTATCTAACATATATATCTGATTTATCTGCAAACATCAATTAGGTCCTCCTAATTAGATGCAATCTTAATTCACCAAAAAGACCTGTCGGCTCCAAGTTAGTGCAAAACTTCTCCAAAAAATAATCCAATTGTGTAGCACATTACAATGTGTTGGCATGGACCTAAGATAGGTCACACATATATCCGCAACACAAATTAATCCATTACAATATCAACTATACATTAGGTCAGCTAGGGAAAGACCTAATAACAAAATGTAATCAACAAAATAATGCCAACTCGTTGTATGAGCACATGAGCATAGAATAATATGAACATACAACCTTTCAACATCCATAAACCATTTCCCAAAACTGCAAGCAATAACAATCAACCGCAGAGGATTGCAGACCAAACTACCAACACTGGTCTATGTTTCAACCAGTCAACACTGTTCCAATCAACATTGTGATACTCATAACCTCTGATATAAAGATAAGTACCATCTGCAATCAGGAACATAGATGTAGATATATGTAGTGAACACCATATATAAACTGCAAGAATAGATCTTAATTGTACTGTATATGCAGAACAAAATACCAAAGGATGTAGACTGGTTCTTCATACTGGTTTAGAGTACCAGATCAAACTAACAACTCAAACAACATGGTGACATCAATGACAACACAAAATTTGCACAACTAGACGTTCTTCTTCATTCTTCCAATATTTTTTTTTATGTCATTTTCTTTTTTTATATATTATTTAAAGCTATACCTTGCATAAACTATGAGGTGTCTTTTTCTGCCTAGAAACTTTATATATGGTATTATTTCATCCAAAATAAATAAATTGCTATTACAATTTATAGCTAACATTATGATTTCTTTTTATTAAATTATGTCAAATATAAATCAAAACATGTGGCATCATTAGGGAGAACTTCAATTTGGCATATCTAGCTTGGACACCACAAAAGAGTGCAATACAATGTAATTTAATGGATCGTCACCACGAGTTAAATTTAATAGCTACTTTTTTTCCAATATAATGATTTGGTATGTTCTAAATAAAAATTCATAATAAATGATAGAGATAAATATTTGGAGAATAAAAAATCTATTTTGTCAAAATAGGAAAATTAAAATATAAATAATAGAGAATTCTTAAATTACAAATACATTTTAAAATAAATTAATAATATATTTATCGATATATTGTATGAGTTAAGGAGCTCTATAATGAATGGTTCATAAGTCACAATACTTGTTAAAGGCTAAGTTATAAATGGGGCAAGATGGATGACCTCTCAAAAAGTTTTGATACTTCATCGATATGAGCATCACCTATATGAAACGAGTATTAAGTTGGGCATTCATGCTTATTGGAGATGGATTCCTATAAACCACTACTCACAAAATATGAGTCAATAAGTTTGACTAGAAAAATATACAATTGAAACTTGATTAAACTTAACATAATAATACAATTACTTATTTTTTGTTATACTCTCTTCTTTGACACATGAACTAATAAGAAAAATATGTCACATAGTGCCTAGTACTTGCCTTGTAATTATGAATTATAAGAAGAATTGAGTACTTATTAATGAAAGTGATTCCTTAGTAGAGCATCTTTGTAAATATATTATTTGCTACTATAAATGAGAAATATAATACATTTGAAAATCTACCTAGAATTCTATGAACTCCATGCATCATATTTTTGAATCCATACATTTAATTTTTGCTTGGGATTTGATAGTTGAAATTGCATTTCAAATAGAGGTTAGATGCTATTAGATTGCACAAGTAGCACACTATTATAGTAATTGTGCATCATTAATTGTAAACAACTTGAATTATTCATAGTCTTTGCACCAAAGTGATGAAGTGAGATTAAATAATGACACATGATTATAATTAATGCAAGTGTAAAATACTATAGTTGATTTTTGTCTATAGTTAGATTATAAATCGTGGACCAAACATTTCTATGGAATTTTTTTATAAACTTAGATTTGATCAAATACAATATCAAAATGATGAAGTTTTTATAAACTTAGATTTGACCAAATACATTATCAAGGAAACATCATGATCTCTAA
>VDFB02167474.1:0-10346 GCA_007258455.2 Sequoia sempervirens
ATAATATTACGAGGAATCAGTAAAATATAGGAAATCAAGATGAATTAGTCCTCGTAGAGTTCATTTTCAAAGACCCAAAGGAAGTTTTAGCAGACTTCTTCCGAGGAGTCGGGAAAAACCAACAAATGCTCTGAAAAGTTGTGGATTGAATTCATTTGAATGTGTTGTGGTCTATTAAATAAAGATTAGAAGAGACATCTCTTGCAAGAAAAGACGTCTTTGAAGAGTTTCTGGTAAGGGGAAATGTGTACCAAGTTCTAGGGGGTCAGAGATACATCTCCGTACAACTATGAAAAATAGTAATGCATGTAATGATGGCTATTTTTTTTAGATGCCTTGCCTGGTTAGTCACAACCAAAGCATATTGTAGACATGCAAAATTAGCATCATGCATTTAATTAATTCATATTCATCCATTTAAATCAAGTTGATTTTAGTAATCTCTAAAGTCCTCCATTTAAATTAAATAAATTCATCTTTAACATTAACATCATCCCCTTTAGTTAAATAAATCAAAATATTTATTTAACTAAGTCTAAATCACTTTCCATCTCCTTTTAATTTATTTTAATCCATAAATCTAAATAAAAAATGTCAAATCACCTAATCTTCACTTAAGTTAATCAAATTGCAAACAGTCTAGCATTGAAGCCGTATAAATAAAGAGAAGAATATGAGCACCAAGAAACCTTTTAGGTGAATTAGAAATGATTTATGGCTCTTGATATCACCATTTGGAGATAAGAAAATCTATTTGCAGCTTCACATGTTTTAATTTTTATGTCTTATAGTCATTTTCCAAACATTTCATGGAGCAATTGTCCAGATTCAAATAGTAATAAAGATTTCACTAGTGGTTGCTGAGTCAGAAACTGAAGAAATAGTGGAGAGGTTTTGGGTTCAGCCTCAAGTGCTGAAAAACAATCGCCATAAGATAATTGCTTGCATACTCTTAAGTTCCATATGCTGTTAATGTGTATGTCCTAATTTTTTATAGGGGTGAGCTCCTTAAATTAAGCTTGGGAATTAATTGAATTTTATCTCATGAAGTTGGGGATGAATTCCTATTATGGATGAGTTCAAGGAACTCACAAGAAAATGTTTCCTTAATTTGGAGACTATTTGGTCACGTGGAATTGAGTTGCAATGTCCACATAGAACACACATATTGTTTGGATTTCTTTCAAGATTTATTTAGGCTGCATTCATTTGATATCAAACAATACTCTAATGTTAAGTTCAATTCACTTTCCTAAAACACACTTTGTCTTGCTTTTGTTTTGTCCATGATATCATAAAGAAAATTAATATGATTTCCTTTTAGTATTTCTGTTACAAGAATTCAGAATATGTTTAAATAGTTTGTGTTTCTCCTCCACTATGTTGACTTTTGGCATTTTCATCTATCTGGTATGCATGGGCTGAAACTGCCCAAAACAATGGAAACAAAAAGATGCAACACTGGTTCTTTCGTTCCCATTCAGTCACAATCATTCACATATGGTCCTCTTGGTTGGTGCACACTTCGAATGAAGCTTTCCAATTTTCTCTAGAAGGTCTCACCAAATTGCATCTTGACAAAATAGATGAAAAATTTATGGATTATCTTCCTCAATTTGATGTTGTGGTTATATCATTTGGTCTTTGGTTTGCAAAAAATGCGACATTCCTTCTCAATGATAGCGTTGTAGGTGGACAGTTGTGGTGGGAGAAAGGTCAAAAACGTAAAATTGATAATGTAGAAGCATTTTCTATTGCCATAGAGACTGCATTGAAAGGAATTGTTAACCATCCAAATTACAAAGGAATTAATATCTTACGTGGTTATTCTCCTGACCATTATGAAGGAGGTGGTTGGAATACTAGAGGTTCTTGCATGGGTAAAGTGAGGCCTTTCACGGATAAATAATTTTTTTCCAATGGTTTTACGGACAAGTGATGTTGTCGCGCCAAAAGCATGCATGTGACAAGGCTAAGAAAAGTGTGAAAAATGGATCCAAATTGATATTTAGGGACATGACTTCATTTTTTCAATATAGAGCAGATGGTCATCCTGGACCATATCGGAGTCCTGACCCGACAAAAAAACTCAGCGAGGTCCAAATGGACAACCCCCACCTTAGGATTGTCTAAATTAGTGCATGCCTGGTCCAATTGACTCATGGAATGAGCTTGTCTTTGAAATTGTGAGAAGGAATCTAAATTCCATTGATGTGTGAATTGCTATTTATCCATTTTGAGAATCTACTTTACCAATTTGCACAATCAAATAAAAGGAGCACAACCATAATTTTCCAGTTCTGGCAAATGAGGCTCACACGTTCATTTTCCTTAATTCTCAATAGCTCCCAAGTGCACAAGCATTTCCCATACCAAGCTCATTAAATTCCTGTGACTTGGTTCATTTTTTACAAGGCTAACAGAGGAAATTCAGATGAAATATCTGAGGAGCATTATTTTCAGTAGAGATACTCCAAGCATGCTAATTTGACAACATTTTACAGTCTATTTCAGAGGACTTGTGAAGTGCAACTAATGTTGATCTACAGAATGGCAGGCATGATGCTTTCAATAAGATATGCAAAGAAAAAGAAGAAAGGAGTTAATCATATATTATGCTTTAAATATATTTTTGGGCAGAAAGATATGGCAGTTAATGTAACTTATGCCTGTAAATTTTCTTGATATGGAAGAAATTCATTTTATTGGTGCCTGGTTTAATACATGGCATTGTATCCATTTTATGTAATTTTCTAGATCTCGCAAGGAATCCACAACATGCTTATAAGTTGCATTCACAATGATTAAGAGAATGATATATATATATATATATTATAAACTATGGTGGTTGCAATATGTATATTAAGATTGGCAGTCAGAGTGCAACTTTAACAATTTGCACATGATTGGAAATGGTATGTTTTGACACCACAACAAATATGTAATGAGTGAACCTACTACATGGTAGAAAAACAATAGATGCATAATGGTATTGTAGACACACAAAATTAGCATTATGCATTAGATCAAATTCACACTCGTCCATTCATCAGGGTAAATCAGGTTCATTTAATTCAATCTCCTAAGGTCATTCACTTAAATTGAATAGATTAACTTTATTTAATTTAAGCCTATCATTCCCTCTTTGACTAAATAAATCAATCATTTATTTAATTAAAACTCAAATCATCATTCATCTCCCTTTGATTTGATTTAAATCCCTAAATCAAGTCAAATTGGTCAAATCATCCTAATCATCATTAAACTAATCTAACCATCATTAAATGCTAATCAGAACCACTTGCATTCTCTAGATTTTGACACTTGCACCAATAAATCAATTTATTGATTTATTAAATCAACATTTTCACTCAACATGGCATTTATGGGGAATATTCCCTCAAGTTTGAAAAATATGACAAGTTGATTTGTCCCTCCAACATTGCATTAATAAACTCTCACATGTCCCCCACTCAGCATTTACTCTCAAATTTGAATTTGAAATTTCCCCCTCTTGGGCACATTTCCCAAATCTTGCACATGCATCAACCACTCACATGATGACAAGTGGCCTCTTTTCATTGGCCTGTTTCTTAGTCCCATAGTGGTCCCTCTTCAACACTAAGCATTTGAAAATCTACAAATAGAGGCTTCATCCTCAAGTAAATCCTCCACAATTTCATCCTCAAATCATATGCAAAGTCACTCTCCTTGAGAATTGATTTTTCCCATCTTACTCCACCATCTTCATAGCATCATATCATTTAGCTTAGGCAAGGATTGGGAAAGGGCTATTTTCTACAATAGCACCAATCCACTATGGGATAGGATTAATTTCATGTTTTTATATGCTTTTATTTGGTTTCCATTGTTTCATTTTATTGCATGATTAACATGATTTATTATTCCATAGAGATGTTGTTATTTGCTTTGTTTTAAACTAACCATGCTAATGTGTGTTGTTTGTTTTGAGTGAATGCAGATTTCAGCATCTACATTCTGGCGCTAGAAGGAGGGCCTGTATGCTACCTTTTTTCAAAGTTTGCAGATTCCCTAGTTATTCAACGAAATGGAAAAGCATCATCTAACCTTTGTTTGCTTTATTTTCTTTATGGAAAAAGAGATTCTGTAGTGCTAAAGTTTTGTTTTTACAGCATACCTTTTAGAACTATTGGATTCAATTTCTGATACATTTCTCTCTTTCAATATTTACTTTATGAATCATCATTGATTTTCAGTCAACATTGGAATCGATAGGTTATGCATTATGCTGCAAACTGGAATTTACATAGCACTTTTGAAAAAGTTTCTTTTCTAAAATCAATCTCCCCCATACTTTGTTACAGGTACGACATAGCTACTCCAAGTTGTGCAAACAATGCACTTAATAGCTTGTGGGGAGTGGTTTTAGCAGCCACAGTCAAATTTCTCATTATGAAATAAAGCTAATGAGACTCTTTGCAAATGTTGACATCACTCATTACTGAAAATACTTTGACTGGATTATTTTTTTTACAAAGTATACTTGGTTTGAAATATTAGTGATCTTTGGCGCAGCTTATACTTGATACAACATTCCTTTGAAATATTTCTCTTCGGTTCAAAAACATATAAATTTAAAAGAAGGATTATTTATTGATTGAGCTAGTTATTATATTTCACATTTCTATGCTTGAATCAAAGTGAGCTATGTTTCCACCTTTCCAAAATCAAAGTGAATCGATTGAAAATGACGACCAACTATAGATAGATAGTGCTTTCTGGTTCTTATACCGTATAGAAGATATCGACCTGGCCTTATTTTGATCCACTCACTCATGCCATCCATCAATTAGACTACTTTCCCTCACTCACGTCTCGCAGCTTGAGTCATTCCTTCTGCTTCTCTACTGGTTTGACCCTGGAGCCATAGATCAGCCTTCCCTTTAGTCTCACTCAAGCCGCAGTGGGTAGGGGGAATGGCAATGTCGAACCAAGCAATCATTACCCACCCTCCTGCCATCTCTAATAAATGCTCACGCCAGAAGCGCATATGCAAGGAGTCCTTTGCTATTCTCTGGCTATTTTGTGTGGTCCTTCGCAACCTCTTTATCAGTCCAAATTGCTGTTGATTGCAAGTTTCCAAGCTCACGTACAGGAGATTGGTCATGTGTTGTCATTAAGATCGCTTGAAGTCAGTAAATATCACCATCCTGGCTACTTTATTTTTTATACATTAACTATGCATACATAGCCCGCACCCTCTCACTTTATTCCACTATTCGGCATTGCCAGGAAGAGGTTGTCGGGCCAGGGTCGCAATGCAGTCTTCACATCTGGGGGACAGACAATGCTCTAGGGCGAGCTGGTAACCGATCGAAACCCATATCGAATTGGTAGCGGCGGCCAGATGACAACATAGGCCATGGAAACTTTTTCCATGAGCACAATATCCGCTGACTTTGTCGCTGCCTGGAAGCCACTCTTGGTAAATCTCTGTCGCTGCCTGGTAATCGTTGCCTGGTAAATCTCTGCCTGGTAATCACTACCTGGTAAAATATTTGTCTCCGTCGCTGCCTGGAGGAAGGATAAAATCTTTGTGAGGAGTAGGTGCGGCTACCTGTTGCCTCAAATCATGGAGGAATCTTGCTAACATTGCTTTATCTCTTCAAAAAATGAGGAATTATGGACGTTGCACTCACTTCTTGATCTTTTGATCATCGTTCTCATTGGAAATTTAATCAATGGTCGAAGCCAATTTGTCAGTTCCATAGATGCGTCTAATTTTGTTCCTCTTTTGTGTTTTGTTGATGGTGTTTTTATGCACTTCTCAACACGGCGGAGCATAAGTGCTACCTCTCTTGAAAGACAATCTTCCACAATCGGGTTGCAGAACACTATCCCAAGGTCTCTCGGATGTCAGGTCATGACAGTGCTTAGATACCTCAGTAGTTGATGTGATTTGCTGGAATCACAAGGCGGCCTTACGGGAATACAAAGTGTGGATGTGAAACATGAAGTAGGATCTTAAAAAGGGGAGTTCTTAGCATGAAAGCATTCAGGTGTTGACTGCAGGTTCAAACAGCAATCTTGAACTCCATCTAGTTGTTAGATTCAGCTTTATAAGGTATAATGAACCTTGGTGTTGTTCAATTCCTAAAGAAAGTGAAAAAAGAGCGAAGGAGAAGGAAAGTTCCTAAGCCTAAAGCTTGCTGCGAACAGTGATAATGGAGTCCCTGCAATGGACAATTCCTTCAAACAATCCCCCACTTAACCAGAAATTTCACAATATCATGGGAGTTGTGCAATCTTCTAAGGGCTGCAGATTTTTATCCTTCATCCACCACATACATGCATGAACTAAAGATAAGTGTTTGAGGCAGCTTAAATCAGGTCCAGGCTAACTTTGCAAAGCTGTCTACCTTCAGCAAACAGCAAAAAGTATGGACTAAGGAGTTATCAACAAAGCAGGAACTTTCATGAACAGCCAACAGCATTCCTAAGATTATCAAAGTAACATGAACAGCTAACTAAACAACAAAGAGATCTAAGCTAACATCTAAGATTGGAGAAATGAATCAATTAACATGAGAGAACACAAGGAAATGCACCAAGTCAATGCTATTTCTCATATATTTCAGCAGCATGTCTTTACAACAACTCAACTCTCACTTTGCAAATGAGGGGAGTCCTCTATTTATAGTGTTTCAAAAGTTAAATGAATGGCCAAGATTCATTACAATTGTGTGGCCAAGATTCATTACAAAATAGGGTTTCACCTACCCCCAAATAGATTTACAATTTTAAAACATATTCTGTCTTTTCCCTATTTTGTCATCTAGTGGATGACACTATTTACATTTTCGTCCTGTAGCTGATTGCTGTTCCTTTGGCTGTAGCTACCTTTCTGGGAGGTCCTTTTCTTTGGCTGGGCTGTCTGGTTGCTCCTCGGAGGCTGCGTGATCAATCTGCTTGAGGATGACGGCCTGGAGCTTGTCTATTTCGAGGATTTCGCACTTCAACGTCTGGTAGCTCCATTCTTTGGCGTTCTCTTCCAGCCGCTTCCAGTCTTCATCATACTTTGAGCTCTGATCTCTGAAAAGCTCTGATCTATCGAGGGCACGGGCAGCAAAACTTAGGAAGTCTGTCGTGATATCTCTGGCTGCCCCGTCCTTCATCCTCTCCTCAAAATAGGGCCTAACCTTCTCCGCATCTAATTGCACAGTGGGCATATCATGGCCCATTATCAACTTCAGGTACTCGGTGCACTCTGCTCGGATTTCCTTGATCCACGCAATATCCGGATCAACCCTGCTCTGGATCTGCTCCATTCTCTCTTTACGGTGGATGAGGTCCCTGCGCCATATGTCTATCAGCCAGTGATCCTCCTCCTTCAATTCTAGTTTCTCTTCCCATGAGCCTTCTGGCATTTGGAGGATGGCCTCAACCTTCGGGAAGGCAGAGTCATAGATCACGGGGAAGTTGGTGCAGAGCTTCCTCGTGCCCTCCAAGGATTGAACCAGATCCAGGAACTTGTTGGCTATTTGCACGGCCAAGCCGATCCCTATATTTCCAACCCTCACAACCTGCAGGAACCAGTCCTCCGTGGTCTTCTCCAGGTTCTTCCTCCTTTCCAGCTTATCTATTTGTTCCTTGGAGAGCAGGTGTGGCGCGGCCGTAGAGGTAGTGGGGAGGTCGTCGATTGAAGACCATTGTTGGATGTAGTCAGTTAGGGCAGCAACTTGCGCCTTTAGTTCATCCTTGGTGATCTTATCCTGCTTAATCAGGTGCACTACCGTAGCCACTGACTCCTCCAGATGTCCCACCTTCTGTTCCCTGGTGGCCATCCCTAGGTCGATAGTGGCAATCTTGTAGCTTACTCCGGCCTGGCCAACAGTTGGCGTTGCCACTTGTGCTGCTCGGGAGCCAGAAGCGTCCATGGTTACCTTGGAATGGACCTTAGGCTTCTTCTCCTTCTTTGGTGTCGCTAGAGATCGAGCCAAGATGGCCTCCAACCTCGACCTCAGATCGCTCAAGATAGGATTGGTCTTTTCGAGTTATTTTTCTAGCCAGTCGGGCATGGTAGCCTTGTCCTTGGGCGTCTCGCGGCTGCCCTCACCCTTCTCTGTCAGAGGCAAGACCTCGGTCTCCTTTTCCAGCTCTTCTTTTTCTTTGGCAGCGTCCCCTTCCTCATTGGAGTCCTCATAGAATACGAGGCTTTTGACAGGTGCCCTCGTGGTCAATAGCTGAGTGGGATCTTCCTCTCCCGCCACCCCTTCTTCCTTTTCTTCGACAGCCTCGGTTCCTGGGCTCTTCGCAACATGGACCTCGGCCTCAGTGACGGCTTGTTTGGGCTGCTCCTCCGGTGGCTACCCCTCTTCACCCGGCTGCTGAGCCGACTCTTCCTCGATGTCCTCATCAAAAGTTTGGACAACCTCTTTATCTCCCGAGCCATCTCCTTCATCCTTGCCCTCGGAGGAGCCTGTCTCTTCCTCTTCATAAGCAACCTTGTCAATGGTTCTGCGATCGTGCTCAGGTTGCTCGTAATAGTCGTCGGCCTCCTCCTCCATAGGTTTTGAAGCCTCTCGCTCTTGCTCCTCCAACTCTTTTGAAATCTGCATGGTGGCCTCCATGGCTGGGGGCCCTGTTGGCGGTTGTGAAGGCTGGGATGTTGCAAGTGCTTGGGCCAAGGCTGCTTGGAGAGCAGGATCCATTAAAAGTTGCGAGAGCTTGGGGGGAAGATTTTGCAGGTGCCGTGTAATGGCCTCGGGCACGCTAGAAAGGGGAATAGGCGATGGTATTGTTGCCAGAGGTAGCGAGGTGATGGGGGACATGGCAGCAGCAGAGGAAGGGGAAGTAGTCATGCTGGAGGAGGAATCAATATTGATTACGGATCCGGCTGGAGGTGAAGAGGCGAGGTGAACGGAAATGTCCACCGCTTGTGGAGATGAGGCAATGGTGGCCTGAGAATTGGGCAGCGCACCAGCCGAGGGAGGAAGGAGCAAAGGAGGCTGTGCCTCGGTTGTGATTAATGTCCTTTTGAGCTTCTTGGGAGATGAGCCTCCCGTATCCTTTGTTGTTTGTTCTTTGGGGCCCCCGGACTGCGCTGTTTCTGCTTCTTTCCTCTTCTGGGACCTGGTGATGGGGGGAGACTTGGAAGTCTCACCGGCTGATGGGGAGGCAGCAACGTCTTCTGTGGCGCTTGGCCCGCTTTTGAGTGCCTCGTATGTAAGAGTTACCCCCTGTTGCTTTAGTTGTTCCACTTGCCCATCAACCCACTCCTTGGTGCGAGCTATGATAGGCTGAGTGACGGTATCCAGGTCCTCGACCTCCTGCTCATCCCGGTCGATGGAGGGGATTGCCAGGTCGGCAACCGCAGGGTACCTCAGGTGCACCAGGGTGGATTCATCTTCCTCAAGCTGGTCTGGCACCGGAAACAGCTGTACTCTTCTCGAGAACTGCACCGTCATCCGCATATAATGTCTCTGGCGGACCTCCTTATCATCTTTACAGTCTGCCCAGAAATCCTCAACATGGTACAGGTGGGTGTATGCCGGCCCTAGCGCCTTCCTGACGTGGCCGTGGGGATCCATTCGTGGGTGAGCCGTGTACCACTCAAAGTTATACTCCTTGAGTTCCTTTTCTGAGTTACCGGCGCATTGAGATGTTTGCAACCGATACTGGCCCTGGCCGAGGATCATGGGATAAGGGATCCCCGTTACATGCTTCTGGCCGAAGACCGCCTGAATATGTTGGAGCTGCCGGGAAAGCTCCAGGAGGATGATTCGGTCATTTGGGTACCTAGGCAGCTTGTTTGGTCGTTCTGTGATCCCTTGGGCGCGGATGTATGTGAATTTAGGGAATTGAATGTACAGGAAGGCATACTCCCTCAAGAGTGCCCTGGCGCTGTGAGATACCCTTCTCTCGAAGTCCCCGGCTATCAATCTGATAATATGGCCTATGAAGGCATCATTGATCCGGCGGTACTCCTTTTTAAAGTAGCGGTATTGTAGCTGAGGGTATTGGTCAAAAGGCTTGAGTCCTCACTTATGCTCTCCATCCGGCGCCCTGAAGAGTCCACTATATTGCCTCTTATCCGCCAATGAGTACACCAGGTACGAGGTCATATAGAATTTGTTGCTCTTCTTGACATTCATAAACTGCTCGTGGAAGCAGTTGCTGATGATGCTTCCCCAATCAAATGAAATCTTGGTTTTAACTTCCTCATTCCCTCGGACGATCTGTTCAATATAATAAGCCATCCATTCCTAGAAGAAGGCGGCTGTCGGGAGGCCCATGACCCTGCTCAGCATGGTCACCAGGTCGTGATAGTCTTCATGAAAGTCGCTACGAAAAAGCTCTTGAGG